>VZTT01052610.1:5126-22336 GCA_013400855.1 Buphagus erythrorhynchus
CTTATAATACACTAAATATCTAGATCAAATCCAGTCTAGAAGGGAATTGACTTGAAAATCCTTGTTGCTGTGTTTTCTGTGATTGTGGTCTTTTAACTCTTCTCATACTTGTTGTTGTCCTGCCTTTTAAATATCTACATCTTCCTGAAAAATAAGGCTGATACATCAGTAATACATATCTATCCAGAAGTCATATTAAAGAGATTTTATGGACTACAGAATCCTTTTATGAGGAAAGGGTATGACTATATGCTTCTCTAACTTCTATTCAATATTTCCTGCACTGAGATTTTGCTATTAAATTTTTAAATACTCTATTTTGTATTAATAAAGCTTAGAGAATCATTTTAGATTTGAGGGTGTGATGATAGTATTTAAGTGGAACTTGCCAGTAGCTTTGTCTCTTCTGTTGTTTCAGCTTGGCTTGACTCATGGATTAAAGATGAAAAAGGCAACTGTTAAGAGAAATTTTTGTTTCAAAAGAGAAATTTTTTGTTTGTTAGCTAATTAAAAGCAAAGTACGTTCAACTACAGTTGTTGATGTCATAGATGAGTACTAGTTTTGAATTACTGTACTTTTTCTTATTTGTAAATATTTGCACTGAAAAAAATATGCTGACCCAAAGAAAATTCCTTGTAACACAGGTTCTTTATTTCTGTATTTCCCAGAAGACTTCAGTTAAAAAAGTTGGTTTTTGTTCCTTAATCATGAATCCCAAACCTTTTGCCAATTCCCATCTCTGTGTTGCTTTGACTCCCTGGGATGATTTTCATGTTGTGCATTAACTGATGTTTTTGTTTCTCCATGCCTGTGCTATTGCCCTTTCCCTGTGGTTGGTTTCCCCACCATATTGGAATGTGATGACTGTAGAGATTGGGGTGTTCCCCTGCCTTTCAGGGGTCTGAAATTGAGGTAGCTTTTCAGGAGCCCTTTATCCTTGCACAAGACGTGAAACTTGTACTCCCAGATCATGGTCCAGGCATTACAGAGGATGTGTCAGCTCCTTCTGAATAGCAATGCCTCATGTTTAGGGAGAGGGTGACATACACCTTTACATACCCCCACTGAAGTAGAATGGTTTGGATCCCAGCTGAACCAAGAAAAGAGGGAAAGGGTTTCAGTTGCTGAGCTGTTGGATCACATCCTTCAGTAAAGGGAGAGGATATGTACCATGATTGAGTAATCAGAAAGGAAAACCTTCTATTTTGCTTCATTCTTATTTAACTAACATTTTCACTAAAATAAATAAGTATATGGGCAGAGCAAAAAATACAAGACTTGACCTTTTAAGATGATCATTCTTTATGATAACTGTGGTTCAAAAAAATATTCATTTTAATAGAAGTCACCATATCTACAATGCAATTTTGTAAATATTCTTTGCAGGTTCTCTGTCCAGATGGTAAATACAGCCACATTGTTTGCTCACTTCTTTTTCCCTTCTGTTTTGAAAGAACAAGGCTTTTAAACTCTATTTAAAAGTCGAATAGTTACACTCTGTTCAATATTTCTCTTTTTTTCCTCTCTCTCAACAAATTTAAAAAATGCTCACAGGCTTTTTTATTTCTGTTCCATTTAAAATTTTCTCCTCCCCAACTCATACTCCCATTCTTGTTGCTAATGAATGTATCATCTAAAAATAGATATGTTCATCATTCTATAATATTTTGTATCTTTCTAGATTGGAGGCCAGTGTAATTGTAAGAGACATGTGTCTGGCAGACAATGCAATCAGTGCCAGGAAGGATTCTACAATCTGCAACAGTCAAACCCTGATGGCTGCAGTCCCTGTAACTGTAATACCTCTGGGACAGTCAATGGAGATATTACCTGTCACCAAAATTCAGGACAGTGCAAGTGCAAAGCAAATGTTATTGGTATGTGTAATGCAAGAGTTCAGAGCCATTTTTCTTGTTTTCTCTGGAAATAAAACACACTTGGTTTCTAAATGAAAGGTATAAAAAGCTTCTTTGCTGAAGGCAGATTGCAAAAATGAATGAAATTAACTGTTGAAATATTATTAATTTAATAATTCTATCAAACTACAGCTTGAAGCTTAGTTTAATCAACCCTTTAGAAGTTTCTTTACGGCATAGCTACGTTAGCTTACATAGCTCCATACTAATAAGTCACAGAAATAATGTAATTTGCTTACTGCGTAGATGTTCCTTTCAGGAAATTAGCACTTTTCCAACGTGTTTTGTACTTAATGAGTTCTAAGCAAATCGTTTCCATGCTAGTTTTCTTAATAGACCAAAATAAATGGATTTTTTTCTCAAAATATTCTGTGCTACAGGGTCCTTTGTGATAAATCTATCAATTTTTTTCTATTATATTTCTTTGAACTGTTCCTATGAAATGCAAAATAAGTCAACATAATTCCACAGATCATGTACATAGCTAGGGTTAGTTATCAAGGGCCACATAATTTTAATTTTGTAATTCAATGCCAAGCTGATTATAATAAACTGCTACCTTCTGTGTTATTTATCATTTTTTTACAAGACGTGCTTTTTTGTTTGTTACTCCCACAGGTATTTTTCAGAAATTAGATTTGATTATAGCAATTTATTACTTCCAGCATATTTGAGGGGAGCCACAGCCACATAAGGACAAAATTTATCAAGTGCCCAAAATACACAGTATATATAATACACTTTGAAATGTTGATGTATGGGAATATTATGCAAGGAGAATTTCCTGATAAAGTGAGCCTTGCATGGTAACTGTACATGTCTCACACTATACATATGTCTCAAAAAGAAAAATTCCTCTTCTGCTTTGTTATTAACAGAATTAGTAATCTATTTTTTCTTCACCCTAGCCAAGGTCTGGGTTGCATTAATAATGTTCAAGCGCATGTTAATATATTTGATATTATATATACCCTCACTTGTGAATGTTGACTCATTTGTAATGTCTTTGTTGCTTTTGGAAATTAGAAGAAGGAAGAAAATGCAGAATAACAACAAATAATGAAATAGCACTGAACAGGTTGAAGCCTGAACAGTTTCAGTCCTTTTTCCTGTGGAATGCTGTATTTTTCGTACAATGAAAAGGGTGCTAAGAGTAGAAAATGTCTGTGCATCTTAAACCTTTTACCTTCAAGTAAAAGGACTTAAGAGCATTCTTAATTATATTTTCTTTGCCTGCATTTTACGTTTGAATGTGTGCAACACTTCTTAATTTGGTGGCAGTTTGGCACACAAGAAATGCACAGGCTGATTCTCATATGTTTGGTTATCTACATTTTACATTTTCTCCCCTTGATGAAAACATTAAGAATTGTTTTTACTTTCACTGAAATAGTTTGTTTTTTTTTTTTTTAAAGTGTGGATCTATGCTTTCTGTACTTCTATGTAGCTATGATGGGAGGCTGTAGTTATGCAAGTGTTTGTTTGCAGGATAAAGACCTAATTCTTTCCAGACTAGATTCTCTTTTTTTGTTTTCTAAACCAATTGTAAATAAGCTTCTGTACATTGAAATGTGTGCAGCAAACTTTACCAGGGAACTTTCCTCTTTGGATTTCTAAATTGGTTTTTAGAGCAATCTGTCCGTTTCCATTTTATCTATTTAAACAAACATGATAACAGAAAAATGCAACTACTGACTGCAATGTTATGAAACATGAACTGTTAGAGTTAACACAACTGTTAAATCTTACTAATGATTCTATCACCAGTAAAATACATTAGCACCAATAATTTTATTAAAGTAGGTCATTCATCTAGAATAAAAAGGTAGAAGAATGTGAATTAAATGCCAAGCATGCTAACTCCCCTGTACTTGTTAACATTGAATGTGATGCCCTGTAGGCCTTCCTCAGTATCGTTAGGAATAGATTACCTGTCAGGAATATGTATGGCATATTCAAATAAGCACTGCACATATTTTTAAAACTGATATGATATGAATCCATGTAGACCAATTTTAATAGTTCAAAATGAGTCATAATTCTTGTTAACAATACAGTTATTTTTAAAATTTGCAGCAATAGTGGTCCTTTTTTATTTTCCTTATTGAAATTAAATGATATGCCTTAGGTGAGTCATTCATCACTGTTAAAGGAACTTGCCTTCTGTTGGAGTTTTTGAGTTTTTATCCATATATATATAATGCATTCCCTACCATTTTTAGTTTTATTTTTCTACATGTAAGTTGCTAGATGTACTTTTGTGTGGTTTTGGTTTTTTTTTAAAACACTATATGACACTATTTTCCTGGAATATTGTATTTATACTTTCCTATATGAAACAATTAAGTCATAGCTTCATAGTGAAGGATTTTCCCACTGCAAGGAAAAAATACATAACTGAATTTGCATTTTTCGTATAATAATCTAGTTTGCTTTCTTGTAATGTACATTTTATAAACTAACATATAAATGCCATCCCTTGGGGCAGGGATAAAGCAAGCATTGACTTTGAAAACAAAGCTAATAAAACTACAGGATGAAGCATGAAGAAAACAGATTATATTTTAATGTACTGCAGGAGTTGACTAAATCATACGTTTAGATAAAAATATTTCATTTTGGATTATGGAAAACATTTTCTGCTTTCAGGAAGGACTAACAATAAAGACTAACAAAAATACAATGAATGATAAAACTGAAGTATGGTGTTAAGCAAATAATTTGTTATAGTTAGTCTAACTTGTGCTTTCCTAGTGTATATTTAATGTTTTTAATACAATATATAAATCTATTATCAGAACAGATTGTGAGCCCAGTGCAATTCTGTGTGTATTGCAGTTCTACAGTATAGGGTGAAGAGTTCACATAGGCATTGATTGTGCAACAGGTGCTGTTCTGGGGGACAAAGAGATTAATTCTGCTTTGTCTTAGAAATGTTACAAAAAATCTCTTGCAGAAGTATCTTAAATTGTATTGAGAGACCAGCAGAAATGCATTGCTTCTGAAACAAATTGGAAAAGTAAACAGATTTTTGGAGTGTCACAGTTATTCAATAGATTTGTGCAGCCTCGTCACTCCTGTTAATTATGCTGATGGAGAATATCAGTCCTCCCTTTTTTTTTTTTTTTTTAATTTCATGTGTAGCATACTTACCCTTTTTAAAAATTAAATTCATAGCTTTTAAGATTTTTTTTTAAATTAATTCCTTTTCTCTTTCCAGGTCTGAGGTGTGATAGCTGCAATTTTGGATTTAAAGCTCTCAGATATTCTAATGAAGATGGATGTGAGCCTTGTTGGTGCAACAGCCACGGCTCAGTAAGCCAATTCTGCAACCCTCTCTCCGGGCAGTGCAATTGTAAAGAACGAGTGAAAGGGCTTCTCTGTGACACCTGCATGGACAACTTTTATGGGCTGGATGTGACTGGTTGTAAGGCTTGTGAATGTGATGCTGTAGGGTCGATTTCGGGAACAGTGTGCGATGCGAGGACGGGGCAATGCGCGTGTAAACCAAACACTGGGGGAAGGCGCTGCGATGAGTGCCTGGATGGGTACCACAGAGTGCAGAAAGGTCACTCCTTCCTTTGTCTGCCGTGCAACTGCGAGCAGGCAGGGACGGTAAATGGCTCTCTGCTTTGTGACAAAGCGACAGGACAATGTCCTTGCAAAGCTGGTGTGACTGGCCTTCGGTGCAGCCAGTGCATGCTGCAGACGTACAACCTCAGCATGAGCAGCGCCCGCGGCTGCCAGCCCTGCGACTGTGATGCTCTGGGCACCTTGGCAGGGACAGCTTGTGACCACGTTTCTGGGCAGTGTGTCTGTCTGCCTCAGCGCCAGGGGAGAAGGTGTGATGAGTGTAAACCAGGTAAGGAAACTGGAAGGAAATCGATTTGGTGGAGTAATTTTTGCTTTGTTTGTTATCATTTCCTACAGTTCTTAATAGATGTTTAGACAGCTTCATGTCTGACATGTCTCTGATATACGTTATAATTATTTTTCCGTTTCTTCCTAACTGTGTGAGTGAGAAGGAAGCATTATTTTCCTAATCATCATCAAATATTTATTCTATTTCCAGATGTCACATAATTTGTATTATTACTGCAGTTTCAACATGTCCAAAATAAGGCTAGGCTACTTCTAGATATCGAGAAAATATACTAATAATCATGTTCCAGTCCCTGAATAAGAGGTAAATTGGCATAATCTAATGAACAGCAGCTATCCTCATAATGAAAAATGTGGATTTGGAAGGCAGAGTGCATGGTCTTCAGGAAGGGCACTTCATGCATAAGCTGAGCATGGCAGGAGGCACAGAGATGGTTGCTTAAACTTTGATGAGGCTGACAAACATACCACTTAGAAAACATTCACCTGCCTTGCTATGTTGGGGTTGTACTGGCTTGCAGAAGGACTGTGTACAGTTTGGCCCTACACGTCGGTGATATTTGCAGTTTGCTACATATTTGTTCAAGGTTTTGTGCCATATTTGGGAACAGAGTTTGAAAGTTCATTGTAAGTGGGAAGCTCTGTAGTTGTATTTCAATGTTTTTGTTTTATAAAGTAGGTGGGTAAAGTGAAACTATAGGTAATGTTACCCTGCTCTCCATCATAATATTAAGCAGATAGATTTAGTTCAAGTTAAATACATATGCAATTTATTCAAGTAGCAGGTCACATTAAAAGGTACATTATAGCTCCATTGGTTTTAATATGCCATTCAATAATTTGAACAGAGGTTAAAAAAGCTGCTTAACCTCCATTAAGTATTTTTTAAATGCTTTCATTTAAATTATTTTAGGTACATATACTAATAAATAAGGCAGCATTCTGTTTTTCTTAGTTCCTCCTCCAGTGCTGTTTGACCTGCTAACCCTCTGTAGCAGCCACTTAATCAGACATTGGCAGAGGAGTGATGTCAAGGCTCCCCGAGTCAGTGACCGCCCTTGTCCTTGGAAAAGAAAGGCCAGGGTTTATGCAGAACTAAATGGTTTAAAAAGGTTTAATTGATAGTGTGAACAGGCTGGTTTGTAGAACAGCTTACATGGCACAGAGGAATAGTCCCACAATAGTTCCTAGTAAAATGAAAAATAATTGTAAAAAGTATTTGTGTAAGTATTATTTTTAAATTTTCCAACTAATAGCTATAAGCATGTATGTGCTGAGAACTGAGCTCTCTGCTGCAGGTGAAAGTGTAAATTCTTATCTTTGTAAAAGCACTGTATTGCTCTTAGGAGAGCACAGTGAACTGTGCTATTTTCACTGTTTTAGTGAGAGCTCATTTAGATGTTTAATATTTCAAACATTTATATAAATATTCTTTGTTAGTATGTGCCAAAAGAGCCTTTTCTCCCAAACAGGGAAGAGTATAAAAAGTCTTCCCTATAGAAATAGAGAAGATTTTAATTGGTTTCAAGTACTGTAAACATGTCCTATGGCTTTGTCTCGGGTCAAAGGTAAGAAAACATACTCATGATGTATAAGAAAATGTACTCCAAGTGTATATGTAGCCAACACAGCCTAATGAAAGTACACATAAATTAGTTAATACTGGCAGCCCTGAAAACATACTGAGGATTTCTGCATCTGTTGGGACATTTCAAGTCTATGACAGAAGTTAAGTGGCATTTAAAATAACATCCCAGTGTAGCATATCTTTTATGTGTTTTGATAAAATCCGAGAAGTTTCCAGAAGTTACCAAAATCTTAATGCAGGATGAGTTGCCCACTGAGAAAAGGTCAAACTGGTTGTAGCTTTTGGAAATTGTTTTGTAAAGAGATTGTTTTTCTGAAAGCTCTTTTTGTTGCATTCAGCCATCTGTTTCATCTGTTAGGCTGTATCCATGGCCTCCTGTTTTCCAGTTTGTTTTCATACAAGTAACATTTTGGTAGATTGGTGTACATTTATTTTTTCTTTAAGCTTATGGTGTATGCAAAGAGAGGATCGCTTGATTCTAGCATGAAACAAAGTGAACGAGTTTTAACTTGTACATAAAATTACTTTTGAGATGTCCTAGCTGTAGTGGTTGAAACACAGGTTCTCTTCAACCCCTAAATCATTGTGGCTGATTCTGGAACTGTGTTGCTGACTGGGATTTGTGTCACATAAATCCTATTCAACACAAATCTTGGATCTTGTTGTTACAAGAGCAGCAAAGCTGTAAAAAAGGCCTTTTGTTTTGTAAGTTCTTTACTCCATAACCACAAGTTTGCATGGAATGCTACATAGTATGGAAAAGATGTAAAGTAACATGTGGGATGTGTGTCTGGGCATCAGTACTGGGGGATTGTGCACATGCTACCTCTCTTGGCAAGAAGAACGTGAATTATCTTGTGGCAACATTGCTGCTGTGGTTAACTGTGCATTTTGAAGCCCAGCCTGTGGCTAAGAAATGAGCATTACTGCCATAGATCGTAAGCAGGTAAAAGTACTAAGAAATTGGTTATGTGTTCCTTCTCTATACAGTGGGAGAAATGCTAAGAGGATGATTTAAAAAAGATGATGACTACTTTGCTATGACTTTCATTCTTCCTTTTGAAAAGTGTGTTTGATTGACAAATATGATCAGTTATGGTTGAATTGGAAGAAAATCTGAAAAAGAATAAGCATAATACTAGTTACATACATAGATCTCAGATTTGCGGTGGCTGTCTTAAAATTGGAAATTGGCTCTATTATACAACAGTGGATCCTTCATGAAGCAACTTTTATGAGCCCTTCTAACCTTGCTGTAAATTAAGCTTGCATTAAGTTGTTACTGTTTCCTAGGTGGAGTCAAATTCTAGATGGTGAAAGTAAATAATAATGATTATGACAAACAGTATGAATTTGTAATGTTGTATTTCCTCTCTTTCTTCTACATTTAATCATGGTAATTTACTTACAAATTAGTTGGGTGAAGAAATTTTTCATATTTTCCCATCCCTCACTTTTAAGAGAATATTTTGCCTTTCCCTGCTACTTCTGGGGAAAAAAAAAAGTTAATTGTAGTAGTGTCCAGAAACTTTTAGAGTGTTTCTAAAAGATTATAATAAAAAATATCCTACCAAATCCTTCACTGCTCTGCAGTGGTTTAGGCAGTGTGGCTGTAGGAGAGCCAGGATGTTTAACACTGTTATGGATTAAAATTAGTAATTTCACTGCTATGATAAAAGCAGTATATGCTGTAATAATTTATCCTGCTAAGGGAAAATGAATTTATTTTCTAGAGATGTGCTTATTTGCCCGTTACAGACTTCTCTTAGATGTTATTTTATACAAAAGAATCATAGAATCATAGTGTATGCAAAATTTCAAGTGGACAAGGATCTGGTTTAGCCTGAGTGCTTATCATTTACTGCAACTATAAAGTGGGTCCTGAAGAAGTGCTTTGACCTTCTGCACGAGTCCAAGGCTTAAACTTGTTTCCAACCTCCCTGTAAGGTTCTTCAAGTGGAGTTGTTCATTGTGCTCAGGAGTGACATTGCTGGGAAATGGTTTTCTCTATTTATGCACAGGATGGGCACTGCAGAGCACAGAGAAGTGCAGCAGGAGATAATACATGCTGCCTCACTAATAACTTCAGGCTATTTGCTCTCTGTGCTGCCTCAGTTTGGGGCCTCTCTGGAATAAAGTGCCAACAGCGTGGTTTTTTTATGATGTGTATGTATGTTAACTGGAGACTGATATCACTTCACTGTCCACTTGAGATTTATCTCACCGAGGACCAGAGGCTAAACTTGAACAAAGATTTGAGCAGTAAAATTCTAATGTTTTCAATTTGTTTAGTTCCTCTGCTATTTGGATATGAGCTCACAGTGCAGTGCTGCTGCAAAGACAGAGAATACCACCCTAGGGGTGTATATATAGAGCTATCTCTTGTAAGACAAATAATAAGGCCTTGGGCAACATGACATGTTACAATATAATTTTGGGCTCCTTATTATAAAGCAGGACATCGGGAAGTTATTGGACAGCAAAAAATATTCAGTAGCTGAGAACATGACTAAGAAACTACTGCTTGAACTTGATCTGGAGAGAGGGCAAGTGTCTGAGAAGTCTGTGCAAATGCTGCATATCTCAGTAGCAGCTGAAATTTTTCTATGGAAGTTGTACAATAATAACTAATAGCAACCAGCTAAGGGAGATAGAAACTCATCAATGGCCCTATTTTACGATTCATATTCCAAGATAGGTACTTGTTGTCTAGTGTCTCTTAATACTGTGGCATCAGGATCCTTTGCAGAGCTCTCATGCATTGCTACATGTTTAATAAACTGTACCACTCCAGTGGGAGAAGGGGAGAAATAAAGAGAAGAACAATTTGTGTGAAACAAACAGTGAAGTGTTTATTGACAATCAGGTAAAAATAGAAGATGTTTTGGAAACTTATGTAATTATATTTTTACCAGTGTGCGATTACTTGAATTGTCTTCTGATCAGAAAGAAATTATTAAGAATGAAATAAGTCTATCCATAGTGAAATAGATTATGCAAGTGGAACAGCATCATTAAGAGAATGTGTGTAAAAGCTCTTTTGTTAGGAACTTCTGGTGAGGTTGTGAATAATGGGTAAATTCTTGAATGACCAGATTAGAGCTGTATAAACTGTATCTAATTGCATGTATCAGTAATAGATAAATATTACTATAAATAAAGATTGCTTGTGAGGGCAATAGGATGAAAGATAGTATAGTAGAAGCATTCCAAATACACTGTGGGAATGTGAAATAAATGCTCAAATAACTGGAAATAATACAGGAACAGGACAGGATTCAGGGTGAAAGCTTTTTAATACCAGATCAGTAACTTTCTTTTATCAGTTTATTAGTTTCTGTGAAAGTATTTGTGTAGGTTATGAGCTCTATGTTAAAGAGGAGTAAAATATAAATAAGAACCTAGAAATGCTCATCAGATGTAGTTTTTCCAAAGAAACATTATCTTGTTTCGAGGATCAAGTCAACCACTGGTTGAGAAAAATTAAGAGACATTCTTAAGAAGATATATCCATTTCTTATGGTTTGCAGCTGGCCATTTTCAGAGCTGAGATCTCAGATTAGAACAGACAAATATCTCTTCTCTGTATGTTATTTTTTGTTTCTACAGCTTGTGGTGCATTCATGACTTCTCATGTCCTTGGGTCTTTACTTTCCCCACAGACATGTTAATGTACTCCCCCTATTTTGCATTTGCTCTGGCTAAGAGTCTAAAGAGAGATAACAAACATTCTCAAAATCCCTTTCTTTTGCAGGTTTCTATTTTTCTCCATCCAGCATCTCTGGCTGTCTGCCATGCCTGTGCCACATAGCTGGTTCTGTGAATCAGATCTGTGATAAACTCACTGGCCAATGTAGTTGCCAAGATGCCTCTGTAACAGGACAGACATGTGAACGTTGCAAAGAACTTTATTTTGGGTTTGACTCTGTCACAGGGAGGTGAGTGTTTCTTTTTTTACAGGCCACTTAATAACCTCCATGTTACATTTTTCTCATGGCTCACTCAAGGGTTTAGTGACAATGGAAAGATGTGTTCTAATTACATTAATCCTTCTATGAGTTCATGTGTGCACTCTGATTTACATGTGCTACATTAAACAATCCCCTGTGCTCCCATGAGCTGAAGGAAATAGAAATTTTGCCATCGATGTAAGTAGGAACAGCATGAAAGGTGTATAAGGCTAAGTTACAGCGATTTGTTAATTGTTTCCCTATGTTTTTTTTGCATCTTCAGCAAGGTGTATTGTTTTCTGAGGTGCTAAACATTAACTTTGAAAATGCAGGTAATTTGCCATTCTTACAACTAGTGAATGCTATTGAAGATTTCAGGAAGATTTAGTGTGGGGCGGTGGGGAGGGAAAGGGAAAACTACAGATATCCCTGACTTCCCAAATTTCTTTTGGTAACAGCAGTACAAATATTCACTGCACCTTTGCTCATAAAAAATTGTTTTCCTGAAGCAGTGTATTATGTTTTAACATTTTGTTAAGTGCCACAGGGTAAATTGTATTTCTAATGTGTCCTGAGGTCTTTAGGTACATTGAAGTTATATGGATTTCCTGGATTATAAGGGGAAAACCTATCTGTTTAGTGCACTCTTATTTAAACTGTTGCTCTATCTTTTTTTTTCCAGGATCATCTTTCTTGCCTAGTCCTCACAATCTCAATTTCCTTTTAAAATATCATCCAGAAAGATTGCACAGCTCTTATGCTGTTATCTTTTCATGTAGACTGATGGTGTTAAATTGTTTTATTTGGTATTTTTGCCTTTTAAAAAACCAAACCCACATACCACAGGCAAAAGCAAAATCTGTACAACATTCCCCTCCCTCTGCTCCCCTCCCCTAACTAGTATGGGGTAGACATGCTTTTAGGCAGTGATTAGCAATGTCATCCTGCATATATTTGACATTATTCTGCAGATTTTTCACTTTAACTTTTATGTTACTGTCACTCATTAGGAGATTTTTTAGATTATTTTTTACTGTTTCGGGTCACAGAGGCATCTGCTAATAGCCATAAAGTAATCTTAGGAATAAGGACTTCCTATTTTCACTTCCTGTCATTTCTAATGGTGAGAAATAAAGTCTGTGTAATAAAGTTCCCATTTGAAATATATTTTCCTTATTATTAATGGTACCTTTTTTTTTTATAGTTACTTGGAATAGATTCTCCCTTCAGCCCTCAGTTTTAGCACATTTGTGCTAAGCAATAGCTTTTCTGAGCTAGATACTGTCTTTCAAATACCTGCATTTTAACCTGTCTTTTGAAATTCAAAATGTGGAAATATAAATTTTCTAGATCCAGACCTTGTTTAAAGATAGAAAGTTTTTAGAGTTCTGGAATTTGAATCTGAGTTGGCTTTAATGCCTTAATACTAGTTAATCCTCATGGCAGTATTGAAGACTACTCTGGTTGTACATTAACATGATTAACTTATTTTGCATTTTCTTGGCTCCCTTTTCATTGTTGTCTTCTTGGGCGATGTACCTCTGTTCCTCAGGCAGAAACTTTTATCCACTGAAAATGATAATGCAGGTCTTTATTTGTTAATCTATTTTATTCCATTTCTTTTACTGTTAATATCTTCATAAAAAGAGTAATATGCTTTTTCTTTCTCCATAAAGTTGCCAGGTCATTTAAGTCATCCTTGCTCCAAGTGTCTTTTAAGGACAGAAAAGGATGTGAGCTATCTGTAGTGGCAAAGACATATCTGTCTCTGCACAGTAGCACAAAAGAAGAAGAAGCTGTGATACACAGATTGTGAGGNTGAGGCTTTAAAATTCTCCCACTCTGAATGTATATGTAAGCTGATTTATTTTGTGGTGTTTTCAAGATAAACCAGGAACTCCATATTCTTTAATGCATTTCAGGTTATGAAGCAGGAAAAATGTCTTGGCAATTAATGAATTAGAAATACTGAGTGTTTGCAGCAGTCTGAGCAGATCTGTAATGGTTGTGAGCATCTGTACACATTTGAAATGCTTTACCTCTGTATTGTTTACTATAATGAACTGGTCAATGAACATCACAAATTGTTTATCTATTTATATATATATCTTGACAGATTACTGTTTATGAAATCCATTTAGCAAGTGAGGTTTTCCCATAAGGATGAAAAATGAAGATTTTAAACAGATTGCTGGAGAGGCTCTAACTGCACCTAGAGAGTCAATGTAATAAAGGTTTCTTTATATTAATATTACAAAAACCATTTATCCTCAGAAAATCAATATCACAATTCATCTTGGCATGGCATTTCTCTTTCCATGTTTTAAGTCTGTTTTCCTTGATTATATATAATTCTGTTTTAATAAAACTCACATATGTTTGACTCGGAGTACCTTGAAAAAGTAGCATTTTGCAAGAATACTGCAAATATTTCTCACATGATTAAAAGTTACTTATCTTTTAAAAGAATTGGATTTTTTTTTGAAAATTCTTAATTGACTGAATCCTTAATCCTGTCTGAAAAGCATGAACTATGCTTAACAACAAATCCAGTTCTAGTTTTGTGCAGTTTAAGAGCATGATGCATGTGATTATATAGAAATAATGTGTAATCACATAGAGCAGAATATGGTGAAATACCTGCTGTTATTTGCAGGATCAGGACCCTCATTCATTATAGGTGAAGGCAGGGAGCCTACACTTTTCCTAGAAGAAAAATGCAACAAGCAGAAAGGAACAGCCCCACCCTGCCAGCCTGAGAACTATCACTGTGACTGTATCACTGAGTTTGATTGTCATGTGTGAATGATAATCAAAACTAGAATAATCAGGAGACCCTTGTTTATAAGAGGTGCAATAATATACAGGAACAATAAGAGAAGCTTGTCATTGTTTATCTACCAAGAAACTTTTGTTAATATCCCCCCCTACTAAATAATCAGCATGTGAAATTTTAAAATAATAATAAAATANTGATTATATATAAGTCTGTTTTAATAAAACTCACATATGTTTGACTCGGAGTACCTTGAAAAAGTAGCATTTTGCAAGAATACTGCAAATATTTCTCACATGATTAAAAGTTACTTATCTTTTAAAAGAATTGGATTTTTTTTTGNTATCTTACTGAGCAAATATTTTTTTTTGTAACTAAACTGGGTTTTTAGTTAAAATACTCAAAACAAAACCTCTATTTAAGGGGGAATTTGAATGTGCTGTCTATAGATGAAAAAGACCTCTGAAAAAATTGCCCTTTTCTCTGGACTGTAAAAGAGAGTGAACTACAGTATGGTAGTTTCCAAGAGACAATGTATTTTATTTATTCTCAAAAGGATATTAGTCCATAAAACAAATTTGCAGCTTATTTTGCAGCTTTAGCTTTTATCAGCCTTTTTAAGGGTGTTGAATGATTCCCCAGGAGATCACACAGCACAAGCTGCTGTGGAGTAAAGGAACTCTAATACAGAGAGCTCTGCAATAGGCAGAAAATATATGTGAAGAGTTTCCTTAAGCTTGTTTAAAAATCTGTCACATTTAATGCCTGTTTCACTGATTATTGACCTGAATTTTAGTGTCCTAATGTGAAAACAGTTTCCACCTTCTCCTCCTCTCTCTCTTGCCTTAAAAAGCTGATACCTAAACCATAAATGAACTCACTTTTTTTTTTTCTGCTTTCATGAACGTAGGAGATGCAGACCAAGATGTGATGGTAGTGACTGGGAAGATGGCAAAGTAACTTGTGCAAAGGCACCACCATGTATTTCTTTGGATCTGGTGAAACTGGCCAAGGAAAGATCAGCCAAAGATAAATTGACTCTTGTTTAGTCTTAGGGTTAGCAGAATAGCATTTCTGCCTTGGAATTCTCTGTGTCTTCTTCTTTTTGCTGCTTCATCACCTTGGGACCTGGCATCTGGAGTAATTTAAAATTCCTTTGAGGCTGATGATGCTTATGTCTGAGAATTGGAGTTTTCCTGCTCAGGACAAGGGGAGGGAAGTGCAGACGTCCCAGTATGTTTCAGCTGCAATGTACCTTCCCACCTGTTTCCCAGACCATGGTTTTTCAGAGCTCTTTTAGTCTGCAGCAATTAAAATATAGTGAAATTAGAATCTAAAGTATGAAGTTTTATTTGCCATTGTTGACTTTGTTATGAGTAATAATGGCAATCTGTATTGCAAGGGGTAGCATATTTGTATTTGTAGTCATTTGCTTTGCTTTATTTATGATGTGTTCAAACTCTTTGAATATTTGTGCAATCTGACATCGGTATCCATGCTATAAATGAGTGTCAGTGGGGAAATAGTGTATCAGGTGAAGAGCAAGTTGATCACAAGAGGTTTCACATGCAAAAGCCAAAGCACAAATTAATCCTGAAAGCATTCTACTGCTGCCAGAGAGATTTACAGAATTGAAGTGTGGCATGTGTGTGATACCAGTGCTTTTAAATTTTTTGTTCTTTTTAATTTAAAAAAAATTTCCTTGTGCATTTAATCATGCACTGCAGTTATTTCAAATTTTGTCCAGGCTGCAAAGAAATTGTGCTTTCTGTTTTTCTGTGTTCTGCTGTTTTGTTTCCTGTCACTGTTTTAATCTGAGGGGTTTTTTTTCCTCTGTTTTGGTTACCATAAATTCTCCTTTATTCACAGCATGTTATTGTTTTCAACGATAAGTTGCCTTTGTGGGCAAGAAATTATTAATTTATTTTCTCCAACTAAAGCCTAATATTCCCTGAGGTGGAAGGTTGCCTATTTTGCACAGAAACCTCTTCAGCTGGTTACATTTGTATCACTGAACTCTGCAGCTCCCAAGAAAGGTTGTGTGAGTAAGGATGCAGGACTGAGTGCATAATGTGGTTATTACCAAACATTATTATCCAGTTTGTGTACGGATCAATATATATAAAAGCTCTTTAATTCTAAGCCATTTTTATATAAATTAGAATATTATTCTGGCAGCAAAATATTTATTTTTATAGTGGGCACCTTTTTTTGTGAGTTTTTTTTAATCAGACTAATAGATTTTCTGCTCTGTTTCAGACTACTGAACTGTTTATGATGTTTTAATTATGTTGCCCAAGAATCTTTTAAACAAAACCCTACTGTGCTTAACTGAAGTGTTGATGTGTGTTGATGACTTCCTTGATTTGTTTTTGTTTATAGATGTCAGCACTGTAATTGTCATCCTGCAGGAGCCATTAGTGGGACTTGTCATCTTGTTACTGGACAGTGTGTTTGTAAACAATTTGTAACGGGCTTGAAATGTGACAACTGTGTTCCCGATGCCAGTAATTTGGATGTCCACAACCTCTTTGGCTGCAGTAAAAGTAAGTGGATGTTAGTTCTTAAAAGCATGTCTTTCGAATTAATGTTTTAAATTGATTTAGTGAGCACTGAATTAGGTCAGCAGTAATAAAACAGGGGTTTATTCCCTCCTCACGCCAAAATTAGGGTCACTGAAGTTTGGGTGATTTTTACTATATCTTAGGATTGTTTTCTAGAGAGATGCATAGAACCCTTCGTATCACACACACCTTAGGCTTGTAGTTTAACCCAGGGGAGAAGTGACAACCCACAGTTTCTTTGCACATCATCTTTGCAGTGACCAATCCAGAGTTCACCTTTTAGTCACATGAATCCAACAGCATTTGTACAACTTCCACCTTAGCCCCCTTTCCTGCCACTGACAGGAGGCAGGACACCTGCCCTCACAAGGTCTGTTGAAAACCTGCTCCTGGTGATTAATTCCAAATTAATCTCCTCAGTGCAATGTAGCTTTGCCTTTCTCCTCCTGGGGCGCTTTTTCAGTCAGTTTGGGAAAGTATGTGGTGTGATGTAACAGAGCATCTTAAATTGGCATGTGAGGTGGGGCCAATGC
>VZTT01052612.1:5213-17834 GCA_013400855.1 Buphagus erythrorhynchus
TTGGCATGGTATTTTGCAGATCAATATTTATTTTTCTTATTCAATGCATATTTTATTGTTAATTGGATGTTGGGCTGTTCTTGTTTGGAAATATGCAAATATTTCTGAACTTTTTACAGAGAAATAATAATAAAATCTAATTTTAAAAAATGCATTTCAATATATGTAGAAAAACAAATCTAGTTTAGACTTTGCACAGATGGTCCGATTTGGTGCAGCTGAAAAATAGCACAATTAAAACCTAAATATTGTATGTTTCCACACTGCATGAGTCAGAGGTCAAATGTAGGCATTTATTTTTAATTTTGCCAGAAGATCTTGTCTAGTGCACCATATAGAGCAAAACTAAGGAAGATTAATGCATATTCCTGACTAAGTATGATTGGAACTTTCTGCTGGCATTTATACATAGGTTTAAATTCATTAAAATATAACTATCTAATATTTGTTTTATATGACTGAATTAATTGCATTTGTAAATGTTAACACTCAATGACAGGTCTACACAAATCACCTCATTAAAACACAAGTACACTATGTGCATGAACTCTTAATTTTAACTCCTTTTCAGATAACATCAACATAACTGCTGATGTTAAAAACGTTAACCTATTCAGAAGTTTACTTATTATTTCATGTATATCCTTTGTTACCAATAAAGGAATTATTAAAGAAACAAAGAAACTGAGACAACAAACTGGCTGGATTTTGAATGATAGTTATCAGCAGTAGAAGAATGTGAAGATACAGTTTGGAAAATGATTTCTCTTGTCCTAATTGAGAAAAGAATGAATATAGCATGCAGTAACATAAAGGTTTTCAAGATTACGAAAGTTATCAGGAAAAAATATGAACATCTTTCTGCTCACTCTTTTATAATCTTTAGATCAAAGAAAGATAATCTAAAGCATGAGTTAGTTACTAGTTATTTTGGTGGCAGCACTTTTTATGAGACACCCTCTTTTAATGCTTGCAGGTGATTCCTGGTTTTCCACTTTACTGCCTTCCTAAGCTGTGTTTCTTTTGCACAGTCTGGCATGTATAAACTACTCCCAACATGTTTGTTTGGTTGGTTTTCCCCTCCTTTTTTTCCATCAAAGGCATCAAAAAAATCCCCAAATCCCACCTCTCCTTAAATCTCACTGATGTTTCCAACTTTTAACACTTTCTGATTATCCTAGAAGATTTTCAGATGAGAAACTATGTTTTCTCCAAGTATGTTAATCTTTTGTCTAGAAAAAAAATACAATTGGTTCTTAAATACAATTGATTCTGTGTCTCCTGAGGCAAGTTTGGTAAAAGTATCATAAGCCCTCTTTCCCCATGTGAGTGATATTTACCAGTTAGGCAGATGATCACATGCTCTGAATAAGCACAGAAGAAAAGCTGGTTATTTAGGTTAGCAAAGTGAGAACAGTAAGACTCAGATTCAAAATTATTAGCCAAGCCCTCCTTCTGAAAGAAAATGCCTGGGGAATTGTAATGCCCAAGAGGTACATGCAAACAGATTTCCAATTGCTAATTCCTTCTCCAAAGAAAGCCACTTTTTTATTGCTTGAGACTCAAAATACCTGGCTTGAAACTTTGAAAATACTGAGCTGCTTTGGGGCTTCAGACTTTATGGTATTGTTATTTCTAACCTTATACTTGGATTTTACAAGCCAGATACTTTGCATCTTGTCCTCTGATAATACTAAACAAATACATTTTAAATGATATGTGTGAAGTGTGATGTAGAGAAAGCAGTTATAGTTCATTATTACTCTCTCACAGCTCTGCTTTAAAGCTAAATAGGTCAGTGTAGACAATGTGCTAATTTAGATTCTACCTACATATCTACCAAACTGCTTAAAATTTGCAGTATGCTTGCTTGTTTTATTTATAAAATTTTCCTGTCTAAGGAAATCTCTTTGATCAGCTGGAAAAAATGGAATAAAAAATTCAAAAAAATGATTTGTGGACACAAAATTTTCAAAGAATCACTGTGTCATTAATTTACATAAAATTTCAGATTCATTTAGGAAAAAAATGACAAATCAATGCTGAAGGCATGCTTGGTTCAACTATTCAAAAACCTACTGAGATAGATTCAAAGATCAAAACTGGTGTGCTGCAATTAAAAAAAATTCCAGACGTATTCTTAATAGGGCAAAGATCCAAAATTGTCTTCATATATCATTTATTTTAAACTGCAATACCTGGCATTATTATTTATATAATTCTTACACACTCCAACAAATCTTTGTTTAGATACACTTTTTTCTGTTTCTGAAGCCAAAAATGTGAACTGGAATTTTGCAACAGTCCATGGAAAGCAAACAAAATCTTTGATGCATGTGATTCTGCAAAACTTCAAACTGTATGTCATGCATGATTTTTGTGAAAGATTATGAGTGATCAGTTGTGAAAGTCTAGTGTTCAACACAAATATTGGGAACTCTAGAAATATTCAATAGATTCCTATTGTTTAGAATCACCACTGAATGTTTTCAAGTATTATATACAATCCTGAATGCTAAGTCTGTTCAGAAATGTTTGGAGAGGAAAAATTTAAAAAAAAACAAAAAACCAAACAAAACACATAATGAGTCCAAAGACAAAACTTGTCAAATATATATCTGTAGGGAGAAAAAGACCCCCATCCGTTGCACATTGTATTGTTGGCAGCATGTCCCTACTTCTTTAATGGCCTCAAAAGAAAAATAATTAATTTTGCTTTCCTGTACTGCCATGTGTTAGTTACTGTACAGTATTGCTTTCAGAACAGACTCTTTATATTAGCTTATTGGTTTTCCCAGATTACAGCCAAAGGGATATATATGAGAGAAATAACTTTTCATGAAGCATTGTGGCATTTTCAGTTAATATTAAGTTAAGAAGTTAAAAAGACATACACAAATTTAAAGATATTTTTCTATTTATGCAGAATTATTTTGATCCATTTTGAAGCTGAAATACTTTTTAGTTTATCTCAGCCAGTTAATTCATGCTTATTATGCTAATTTCCCCTTCTGAGTACTTATTTACATTTGGACCACTAGGGCACATAAACCAGATTTGTGATTGTTTTCCTTTAAAAGATAGTTTATTACAGCTTTACTGCACATGTTTTCATACTGAATTGACTGTAAGAAATCAAAGAAATCTGAATAGTTTAGTTTGTTCATAAGAAGTGAAAAGTTGTTGACTGATCTAAAAATAATCTGCATTTTTGGGGCATGTTTTGTAATCAACTCTGTGGAATAGAGCAATGGCTTCAAGTGGTGACATGTAAGACATGTCTCATTAGGTTCATGAGATTACCTAATATCAAATATAACTTTTCTTTTTAAAGGATGTGTTAAAGAATTAATTAATTTCCCCAGAACCTTGTAGGACTACTCTGTATTACATTCCCCATTTTCCTGAAACAAAAGCTGCATCACCAACGTTGAAAAGATTGATTTTCAGTGTGACAGAGCTATCACAGAAGTGTTCCCCCATTCTCAGCCATTTCTAAAAAAGAAAATGTGAAAACCTCACACCATTGTCTAGTAACAATATAATAGGGGGAGCACTGTGTGAGATGAGCATGTAGACAGCTGAGTCCAAGAAAAGTTTTTTACTTGCTTGGTCTGTTCTTCCACTGTGTTACCTGTGTGCTGGTCATAATGTAGATGGCCTTCTGGGCATACTGTCTGACTTAACAGATCTAACACATCTCATGACTGTCAATATGGATGTGATGTGTGAAATACAAGATCAGAGAAAGCACCTATTTTTTTTTCCCAAGAACGTTCTCTCACCCTCCAAAAATTTGCAGCTTAAAGAACTCCCAGGGTTGCAAGTCAGTCTCTTCAATTGCTAATAACATCATATCTTTAAATTATGTTTTGTCTTTTGCCTGAAAGGATCCTACTGTACCATGCTAAATTAAAAATCCTGCCACTGGCCAAAGCTGGGCCTGTCAGCAGCACTGGCAGTGGCAGCTCTGTGGTAAAAGGGAGGACTGAGTGTGAGAAAAACAACCCCTCAGACACCAAGGTCAGTGCAGGAGGACAGGGAGGACTCCCTCCTGTGCTGGAGAAGAGGTTCACTTGCAGTCTGTAGAGCAGATATCCTGCAGACTGTGGATAGCCCCATGCCAGAGCAGATGGATGTGACCTGAGGGAAGATGCAGACTGTGGAGAGGACCCCATGCAGGAGCAGTTTTTCTGACAGGACTTGTGACCCTCAAGAGCAGCCTGCATTGCAGCAGTCTGCTCCTGAAGGACTGCGCCCTGTGGAAAGCTCTCACACTGTAGCAGTTCCTCAGGAGCAGCAGCCTGCAGGAATGACCCATGTTGGAGAAATTGGTGAAGGACTGTCTCCCATGGGAGGGACCCCATGCTGGAGCAGAAGAGCATGATGAGGAAAGAGCAGCAGACACAAAACATTATGAATTGGTCACAACTTTTATTCTCCACCCTTCTGCACCACTCAGAGGAATGAGGTTGTAGAAGAGTTGGGAGTGAAGTTGAGTATGGAAGAAGGTATTAATTGAGAAGCAAACTCTCTGTTCTTATCTTGACCTATGTGCTTTGTGTAGCATTTCCTCTCCTTGTCCTGTTGAGGAGGGGAGTGATACATTGTCTTGATGAGCACCTGGTTTCTATTCAAAGTTAATTGATCACAAGCCTCTCCCTTGTTTCACTGTGTCCATGTTAAATAACAGATGTTTTCTAGATGGTGCAATAGAAATGGAGGAAGAAACTCAGAATAAATTTAGTGTTTGCAAAACTTTCTGAATACAATATCCAAGTTGCTTATGTGAGACTTAGACTTCATGGGCTTTTAAAGAATTAGCAATGTAGTGGGGTCAGGAGGCAATGTTATCTCCAAATTCGGAGCTGGAAGGTCCTTGGTTCTGGAGCAGGATGACAGAAACTACTATTTGCAATTCAAGTAATCATGTATGAGAAATGAAATGTCAGTGGACATTGTTTCTTTCATGCTCACTTGAAAAAAAAAAAAAAGGCAGGATGGGTTTCTGCTTGGAGTTTAACTCCTGACTTGTGTCTACCTGGAATGATGTGGAGAGCTCTTATGTGACTGTTGACCACCTGCCTCTAGAAAATCACAGAACAAACATTGGGTTCATGTTTTTAAATGTGTCAGAGATGAAAAGCACTGCATGAGAGTTTTGGTATGATGTAGAAGAAGACTAAACTTTCTGCAGACCCATCGCTTGCTCCCTGGGAGACAGCCCAACTAACCAAGACGCACAAGAGTAATAATCAAAGTGTTTCTGCATTGCCCTAAATGTAAAGTATCATAGGGCCAGAGAATGAGACAATAACATGAAACTTCTTTTCTAGCCTACTAGTGAATATCCCCAGCTGAGAGCCTTTTTTGGGGGGTTCTGCTCTTTGTCTTAGAAGTGTTAATATATTCCATACGCTCTAATACAGACAGTAATTGGATGAAAGTAGAAGCATTCCAGTAACCATAACCATCTCTCTTTGAGCTTCAAGACAACCAACAGAGGCTCCTTTGTACTTGTCCTCCACCTGAGGCCACCAGTCTGTGCTTCAGAGCTTGCCACCTTTGCCATGGATACCCCAGCAAGCTTTCTGTACCCAGCCCTGATTTGCTAAGTGTCATATGTGAAAGCTTGCTAAGCAAGTGAATCCAGCTAAGTCCTGTAGCTCCCTAGCTCATAGCAGGCTTTATGCAAGAGGTGCATGGATGAGATAAGCCCTGCACAAACTATTTAAATTTTATTTACAGAACATTATCACACTGTAGAAGAGACCCAACACTGACAGTAGAAATTATTACACATCACAATTGCTCTACTCCTTTGTTGCCAGTTCTTTTGGGGACATATTAGGAAGATGTTCTTACTTAGAAGAGATACAGCCTCTTCTGCCTTTTCTTACTGCAACCATAAATTTATTTTCTTCATGGCTGCAATCTTTACTGAGGAAAGTAGCTTAAATCAGTATCTCTTCCTGTAAGTCATGATCAAGCCATACCCTTCCTCTGTGAAGAGGCAATCTGTCAGAAAAAAATATGTGAATAACATATATGAACTTTATTTTCCAAACACTCCTCATATCCTTTAAATGTTCAAACCTAAAATAAACAACATGGCACCACTTTTCAGTTTGCTACTTCAAGGAACAGCCCTAATTGCAGTGACAAAATACCACATCAGAAAGCATAAGATTTGTTAAGGAAAAACATAAATTCCCATTTTATTGTCTCTTCTGATAGCAAATCTAATAGAAGTCCTGGAGAAATTCTTAAAGCACCTAAATTTTATGTGTGCTCCAATAGCTTTTCTCTTCCCCCAGGGAGGAAAAACTACCTCAGTAAGAGATAGTTGTGGGTCTTGAGACTTATTGTTAGTTCAAACATAAATCACCTTTTTTTATATGAGACGAGAAATCAAGTTCTAGTCATTTTTATACGTGAAGTTTTGAATTTGATAAGTGCACAAACCAGAGTCCAAGGGTATTTTATAAACTTTTACTTTAATAAGTTGAATAAATTGCTTTATACTTTCAAACCAGTAGAGAATTTTGATGTATCGAATATGTACTCTATCCTTCTTTTTCACTCCATCACATTGCTTTCCTTCCTGAGTATTATGGCTTCTGCTGTCTTCAGTACACCATTATTTGCTGGTGTACTCAAATTAACAGTATTTTGCTAAGTGTATATTTTTCAATAAGCAAGCTTAATCACCTCACATTTTTATTTTTACCTGCAGTTCCCAAAATACTCGTGGCAGGTTTATCTGTACACAGTTTTGCTGGAAAGTTGAACATGAGTCAGCAGAGCCCTGGCAGCCAGGGGTGCCAGCCCTGTCCTGGGGACATCAGGGACAGCATCACAGCCGGGCAAGGGAGGGGATTGTCCTGCTCTGCTCTGAGCTGGGGCGGCCTCACCTCCAGTGCTGGGGCAGCTTTGGGTGCCACAAAAAAGACATAGAGCTGTTGGAGAGTGTCCAAAAGAGGGACACAAAGATGGTGAAGGGTCTAGAAGGGAAGCCGTGTGAGGAGTGTTTGAGGTCACTTGGTCTGTTTAGCCTGGAGGAGACTGAGTAGAGACCTCATTGCAATCTACAACTTCCTCATGAGCAGAAGAGGAAGGGCAGACACTGATCCCTTCTCTTTGCTGACCAGTGACAGGACTCAAGGGAATGATCTGAAACTGTGTCAGGGGAGATTTAGGTTGGATATTAAGAAAATATTCTTCACCAGAGGCTGTTTAGGCACTGGAACAGGCTCCCCAGGGAACTGGTCACAGCACCAAGCCTGACAGAGTTCAAGGAGTATTTGGACAATGGTCTCAGGTGTATGGTGTGGTATGGTACTCTTGAGGATGGTCCTGTGCAGGGCCTGGGTGGGGAGACTCAGTTTTCCTTGTGGTTCCCTTCCCACTCAGAATATTCTATAATTATACCCCCTTAAAGTTTAGGAAATACATCATCACTTAGTAATACAGATTATGCTAAAAGGAAGAGGAATCCTTGTCTTCTGTTTGGTTTTGGTTGTTTGTTTTTTTTTTTATATTTTCCTCATTTCAGGAACAGAGGCAAATATTCTGCACTTTCTCTTTCCTGGATCCTGAATCTGGATATATTTGATTTCAGTGCTGGATATTATTGTGGTTATGGAATAATCCCATGGCCACTGCAGATAGTAGCAGAATCAGGCTGCTGTCACTGTGGAGGGAAGTCTGGATCTGACCAGCATAAGCAGTAGAAGCAGCAGATCCAAATTTTCATGGCTCACCAGTCCCTCTCTTCCCCTTCCATTCATATCACTCTTTTTCCTCTTCCATGCTCTTTCTCATGGCAGAGGCAATTTCATTCCAGCTCCAGACCATCTCTTTATTTTCATGTTATCACAATTTACCAACACCACCAAAAAGCTATGAAGCAACTCTGGCAAGCACAGCAATATATTCTATTTATCCTGAAATGGAAAAGGAGTGGAGTTGAAGAAGAAGCCTTCTCAGTGCTGTAGACACAGTGCTGTACTTCCAAAGCAATGCACCCACTCAGCACAGCTCTGTGCTCAATTTGGGTCTTACAAGGTCTGATGGCAGTAGGACTGTACTTGCATCTCTCAAGGTAATGAACCTTTCCTGTCAGACAGTACTATTTTGACTCAACTATACAGGTCTGAGTAATAAACCTTTGTGGCTTACGATTCTCTCCTGCCATTACACAGTGCAAAGGCTAACAAGAACCATTACATGGTGCATGTCAAAATGCTTGTAGATGGCTCTTCAAGGACAGGGTCAGGACAGGGATAATGAGGCCCTTGGGCTCCCACAAAATTACCTAAGCCACAACCATGACCCTCTCCCTTCACAGTGTGCGTGGCTGTTAGCTGATGTACCTGTAACATGAGCCCCCACAAAGCAGGCTGATGAAGGAAAAACAACCAGACAGCAGAATGGCCAAAGAGAAGGAACGGTGGGAAGTTCTCCTTGTCAGGATCCTTTGTGTTTTGTTTCTGGTAGAGGCTTGATTGACTTCACAGTCAGCCACAGCCATGGCTGATGCTTGAATACAGCCCTCTCCGTTTATCTGTGCTTCCAAGGTGTAATCTGATATTCCTGTATGGGGATGTACAGGTGGAGGTGGGAAAAACATTCAGAAAATGTGCACCTTTACATCCCTCTTCTACCAGTCTTCCTCTATTTCTCTTGAAGGATGAAAAACAAGTAAAAATAAAGTAAAATAAAATAAAATAAAATAAAATAAAATAAAATAAAATAAAATAAAATAAAATAAAAATTTTTGTCTCAGATGACTAAATTTTCTAACATTCCCAAGTCAAGTTAAAGTGGCTACCTAAGTGTGCCTTACTTCCCCCACACAGCCAGGGACCTCAGCCCTGACCTGCAAAGACCACCCTCCACAAAAGCAAAAGTATAATTATACTTCCATGCTACTTTGGTCACAGACTCTTTCAGAGGCTGTCACCTGTGTAGGCATGTGTTTATTTTGACATTATATTTTTGTGATCTTGTCTGCTGTGTAGCTGGAAAGAAGAAAAAAACTTAAAAAAATAGAAGAATTTTCAGTTCAGTTTATTCAACTGCCACAACAAAGTGTCTTGAAAAGCTTATCATGGCTCTAAGGTTTCCTATGAATCCTGTGTTGTCAGTAGCCTTGCTTCTACACTTTGAGATATGGAATAATATACATGAATGGTGAACTTAAGATGTTGTAAACAAGTGATAAACAGTTTAAATGAAGGGAGTAAAGATGGCGCAGAGATTCTGCTCTTTTCAAATATGGAAAATATTGCAGCCCAAACTAGATCTGCCAGTCAGTGGCTCTAAGTCACTTGGTGAATCTGCAGCCTAAATATACCTGCATCTGGGCCACTTTTGCTATGACCCTATCAAATCTTATTATTGATAAATTTAAATGTTTAAAATGTACAGGTGCTTATTGGACTTTGAGTCTCTCTTCTGCAATTAAAGACATAAATAAGTAAAGGGCTTCCAAAAGTTCCCTAGAATCTACACATTTCTATGTATTTTTCATTTTCAGGTCATTGCAAGATGTAACGAACACCAATTATCTTTAGCAGTTCTGGAACAACAGGGCATCCTGACATCAGCTGCAGTAATACATGACTGGAGATAGACGATAACAATCTCTCTCCAAATAATGACACCAGCTAACATCATGAAAAATTTTAAATTTTACTGACTTATTTTCTTCAGAAAGCAGACTCTTATAGGAAAATGTTTTGCAAACTTTTTTTTTCAATCCTTGCTACAAAGGATTCCCGGTAGTTCTTCATTTGAAGCCAGATACCCACCTAATCACAAACTAAAAAATCCTGAATAGATTCACTGGTATGCTGAGCTGGCTTTTTGCCATTTCAATAAAAAATCTTTTATGGAAGAAAATCCTTTCCAATAGGATTCTTATTAAGATCTTCTGGAACTGGAGAACACTGTTCACTCTAAAAATTGAGGTAGATCTGTAAACACTATCTGCTCCAAACTGAGTAGAAGATGTGTGTGTGGTAGGAGCCCATAGTGGTGGGAATTGCTTCCTAGGCGAGGAAGCAGCTGCCAAGCAGATGAGTATACCATAGCAGACAGAACATTTTAGAAGATGGCTGAATTTAGAGACTTCAATCTGCACACAAACAGCTGAAACACAGGTGAGCTGATTGGCTGAAAGCCATTGTTATAACTTTGTCATACTACAGCTGTTATGGTATGTAAAACAATTTTGGCAGCTCCAAATTAGTTCCTAATGTAAAACGTGACATTACAGGAGCTACCAGTAGTGTTGCTCTGTTGACACCATGCTACTTCTTGGCAGTCACTTCAGAGAGATGGAAGAGAGAAGGTAAATTCAGTATGTTGGCTTTATTCTTACTTATTTATTCTTAATCAAAAGGTGCTTAATCCTCCAGCTCAGTGCTGAGGAAAGCTGAAATGGGCATCTGGGAAATTCTGGTGACCTGACGTATTTCATAAGCTCACCTCTGAACTGACCATTGACTGAATTTTTGTACTGTCCTCATAGTCATCTTTTTATATAGATTCTATGCCTGCCAAATTAATGAGTATTCTTATTTTTTATTCCCATCTAATCTCTGCTGCAACTCTTTCTTGTTAACATGCAAAATGACTAATTTTCAGTGATACCTTAGTATACAAAGATTGTAATGACACATATTTTAACTTATAACTTTATGCTGTAATTTCAAAATCATTGCTTTGCTTGCTATTCTTTCATAGCTCTTGTATTATTTGTACTATTATTGTGAAAGACTGACAATTTTCTGCTGAACATAATTATTAGTTAATGTTATACACACTATAAGTGAAAACATTTAGTCCTACGGATTCTTATATAAATAAAGTGTTTCCATTGCTGCAGTAAGTTTTTAAGTTTTAAAATGGGACTTTTATTACATATGTGTGTTTCAATTGGAGACTCATTCTGGTAAGAAGGAAGCTGATGGTGGCAAAGTGTAGAGTCAATGTAGTCCCAGAAATCAAATAAAGAAAATCCTAAACTCTTCAACTTTGAAGCAAATTGGAAAACACACTACCTCATGATGCTCAAGCAGACTGGATGCACCTGTGAGTGATATCAAGAAAGATGTGTTTCTCTATTGACTAATGCTCTGCACCATGCCTATTGAGAACTCTACCTTCAAACCCACACTATTCCTCTTAAACCTGGAACCTCATACTCATTAGAGATTAATTCCATTTTTATATTAGGCACATGGGCTTTGAAACAGATATGCTTTTTATGCTATTTGTATTGATGCTGAAGTTAGGATAAAATATGTTATTTGTGGCTACAATTAAGTTATTTTCAACATGTATTTGCTTAGTACAGTGTTGTTAATCTTAGTGAAAAGCAACAAGGAAGAGTTTCTCTGGATGACAACCACATTTCTGACCTTTTTATTTTCTTCCCTCATTTTCCATTTTTCAACTTCTCTACTCCTTTTTTTTCTGGACTTATATGACTCCCTTTAATTTCTTTGGCATTTCCCAAAAAATTCTCATCTTTTCCTACCTCCTAATCACTTACCTAACCATGAAAGCCTTGTTTATATTGTCAGTGTAAACATAGTAGAGAGGGTTCATTTTGTCTAACTTCACATATGTTGGTGTAAATAAATTTGTAAGAGTAAGGTTGTCCCTTTCTACTCAGAAAATTCCCATTATAATCAATGGACAGAATCTGGCACTTTTAAGAAATTACAGGTCCAGTTCAGTTGCCTGAACAACAGTGCCTGTTGCTAGACTGATAGAAATACTGGGACCTGCATCCTTCTGTAGGCACAACACAGAGNCACTCTACAGTAAAAATCCAAAATAAGACAGGTACACTGTGCCTCAGGTATCCCACACAAATGTCTGTGCATGAGTTAATTGCCCAGGATACTTTTACAGGCCATTGAAACCTAAGTGAATCTGCTCAGAACACTATGGGGAGGTAGCCAGCTCACCTTCAAGTAGCCATGTGTGCTTGGACAGCCAAATGACTCCAGAAACTCTCCAGGATTAATTAACTAGACTGAAGATAACTATAATCTGACTTTAATTTGCTAAATTTAGGCATTTGAAATTGCTCATTTGCAGTTCAGAGGACTTGTTCAGCGTTATACTTAACTGAATCCCATCCTGGACATTGATTTCAGCCAGGTAAGAGAAATCACACCCTGCTCCATTGTGAGCAGCAATGGAGTCCAGGGATATGCACAAAAGGTAAGGATATTCACATCTTTCAGGACAATTGGTTCAGTATTCTCCAGACCAGGAAGACAACATTGCATCAATAACGTTTGATTCAATAAAGAAATTTGTCTTCAAAAATCATAAGATCATAAAAAGGTCTGGGCTGGAAGGGATCTTAAAGATCATCTAAACCTCCACCAAAAGCAGAGAGGTTGTGCTGTTTCTTTTGAAATGACAACAGGTTTGACAGTGTTGTGAACCAGCCAATCCATCATACACAGGGGCTTCAGAGGTCTAGGTGTGACTAACAAGAGGGAGCCTTGTCAACAACTAGCACTGTGCTCCCATTTTATGATTGTCTGGGTAAGTCTGAAGAAGGTGTTGAATCAGTGAAATTTAACGCTGAAC
>VZTT01052613.1:12171-66542 GCA_013400855.1 Buphagus erythrorhynchus
GCGTGCGGAAGAATGGAGGAGCTCGCCGAAGGATGGAGGAGACCCCCGAAGGATGGAGGAGCTCCCCGAAGGATGAAGGAGCTCCTCCGGCAGGATGGAGGAGCCCCCGAAGGATGGAGGAGCCCCCGGGGAGGATGGAGGATCTCCTCTGGCAGGATGGAGGAGCCCCCTGAAGGATAGAGGAGCCTTCGGGAGGATGGAGGAGCCCCCCGGGAGGATGGAGGAGCCCCCCGGAGGATGGAGGAGCCCCCCGGGAGGATGGCGGAGCCTCCCGGAGGATAGAGGAGCCCTCTCTGATGTTGAGGAGCCCCCCGGAGGATGGAGGAGCCCCCCGGGAGGATGGAGGAGCCCCCTCGGCGCCCAACTTCCCGCGGCTCCGCCTGGCGCTCCCCCCGTGCCCGCCGAGCTTTCCGCGGCTGCAGTCTCGCCTTCCTCTTGCGCTACTTCGGCTGCCTTGACCTGTCTTTTTTTCCTTTAATTTTAAATTTTCTCTTCATCTTCCTTCCCCCCGTTTGTTTGCTTACTTTTTCTGGCGAGATAAGTGGGGGTTTTGGTGAGACTTGTGTTACTGTGTACAGTCCAGTCGCGACATATCGCGCGTGGGTACCCACTGGTACTTGTCGCGCACCTGGCGATGGGAGATACTGCGGGACGGGCACAGTCCGGCCGTCTCAAGTTGTTGGTACAACGCACGGCAAATGTCTTTGCTGGTGGAGTCGCACCCCGGATGAATCTTCCCCAGGGTGCTGGTTGGTAAAGTCCGTGCAGGGTCTCTGGTTTTTGGTTTTTGTCCTTCGGCGGAGGCTCTTACCCATCGCTTGGGACAGGTCACAGCGTTCTCAAGAGCAGCAGGGGCTCGGCTGGGCAGTAAATCGGGCAAGGACGAGCCCCCCGGAGCCCCCGACAAAGAGTTGTGCTGCTCTTGTTCATCCACACAACTTCTGAATGCAGTGAGGAGCGGCTGAAGGAACTGGGGTTGTTTATCCCGGAGAAAAGGAGGCTCCGGGGGGACCTTGTGGCTCTGCACAACTCCGTGACAGGAGGGGACAGCCGGGAGGGAACAGGGACAGGAGGAGAGGGAACGGTCTCGGGCTGGGCCAGGTGAGGCTCAGGTTGGACACCAGCAGGAATTTCTTCGTTGAAAGGGTTGTTAAGCGTTGGCAGGGACTGCCCAGGGAGGTTTGGAGTGCCCATCCCTGGAGGTGTCCAAGGAAGGAGCAGAGGTGACACTGAGTGACAAGGTGGGGATTGGGCACAGCTTGAACTCGGTGATCTCTGAGGTCCTTTCCAGCCTCAATGACTCTGGGATTCAGTGAGCTATCGGACTTCTGCCTCTCCTGTATCAGGTCCTGAGCAGAGGGTTCCCTCCCCGGAGCTCCAGCTCCAGCAGCACTGCAAACGTGCCTCTGTTGATGATTGCATTCTTGCACTCTCAGGTAGTTATTTTTTCATTCCAGTGAATTTGTCACGGAGCGAAATTTAATATAGGGCTCTGAGAATCTCATCATGTGAAAAATGATAAGGTTTGTGAATATTATCATATAGGAATGCAAAAAAAAAAAAAAAAATGTTGCTCTCTTCTGTTTCCAAGCATGTGCTTCTCCTTGGTAACAGAAACATCCAATGATCCTGCAGTTGATAAAAGGCACATGCACACACACGTCCTCCCCACCTCCACATTTTGGGTTTGCTACATTTATCTCAGTCTGTTAAGAGGGGAAAAAAATAAAAAAGTCCCACCACACACTCCTGTGTCTCAGCTCCCAGGTCTGCTGCTTGATTCGGCTTTTTTCTCCCCCAGTGTCTCGAATAACACACACTGTGACAAAGTAACAAGCAGAAACTCAGCAAGTCGCACTTCTTTCTGCCATATCCATTTCTGAGGGCAGGCAGGGTGATCTCTGAGCTCTGTCTGACCTGACCCTGTGCTGTGGCACTCTGGCATTGGGTGAAGGATCAGTCACATACTTTCAAACTGACTAATCCAACGTCCACCTTCCCAGAAATCCACCTCTCCAATTCCAGCTGTTTGTGGATAAGCACTTCGAGTTAATGGGTAGGAGATGAGAGTTATTAAGGATTTTTTTCAGGTGAGGTGCTCCCTGAGCGAGGTTCCTGCCTCTCACCCTAGGAGGGAATGCTTTCCATCCCATGCATGCCCCCATGTGAGGATTTCACCCCACGTCAGAGCTGATGGACCCTCGGCTCTCCTGGGCACTGAGCTCTGGCGTGGCCCCAGTCAGAGGCAGCTGGAATGTGCCCGAGCTGGCTCTAGTGCCCACCAGAGGTGGCAGAGCTCAGCTGGGATGGCAGGGGGAGAAGGGAAACATCTGCTCAGTCCAGCCCCTTCCCTCCAGAGCGCAGGAGAGGCTGAGGCTGGCAAGGGTGGGAATGGCATCGGGAACAGCAGTGCCTGGTGGCCAGAGAGCAGGGATGGTCTCCTGGAAGCTGGTCATGGGAGGAGGCTCTCTGAGGAGAGAGCACTGCCCTTGGCTGTGGAGATCAGCCATTCCTTGAGCACTTCCAGCAGAGCATCCTCCCATGACGTGCTGCCAGCAGAGCATCCCTGCTCTCCAGCTGCCAGGCACTTCTGTTCCCAATTCCATTCCCACCTTGCTCCTCCCAAGGCTGTAAGGGAAGGTTCCTCCATAAGAAGCTGTCCCCACTTCCATGGCCCGAGGCAGGTTTTTGCCTGGGCATTGTCTTAATTCAGTAAGATTGTCCTAAGAGTGTAAAGCAGAGTCTTCCTCTCTGTCTGGGAGCTGTTCTGGCAGAGCCTGGGCTCTTACGGTCACTGAAATGTCAGACTTCAGCAGGGGGGGCCCAAACAGGTTTTGATTTGCAACAGACTTTAGCAACTCTGGAGGAGTTAATGCATGTTATTGTCTCAGAAAATGCAGTGTTTGGGAATGAAATCCGTGGATTAATGAGCCTCCAGCCAGGCTGGGATCCATGGCCCTGACACAAGGCATTGTACACGGCCGAGGTGATGCCAAGAGAGTGCCAACAATCTGCCATTACCTCACTCTGACATTCCTGGGAGCTGGAAAGGTCCTCCAGAGAATGGGATGGCAGCAGGGCAGCTGATGGATGGTGCCCTCGGAGTGACCTGAGTGGGATGGCACTTGGCAGCTCCCATGAGCTGAGGTGAGATTTTTCAACCTTCCCAGGTTTTTATCCTTGGACTTTCAACCCACAGCTCTTACCATACTGCTCGTGGTTTGTGCTGCCATAAGTGCCAGGCATGTTATTATTTTCTGGACTTGAAAAAACCCCTTGGTGGGGCCTGATGCAATTAAGTGCATTTTAGCTGAGCGCAGGAGAATGTTGGACAGATTATTCTTTCCGTGGCTTTTGAAGGAAATATCGCAGTCTGTAATCTGACATTTTGGGGTAAAGGGCTGATTTGTCAGCCCGACTCAGGCAGTGTTTATTGCTAATCCTAAGGAAACACAGCTCCTCTATGAAGAACAAGCCAATTTAGCTTTAAATTGTGGCTCTGAAGCCCTGCTGAGTGAGCTGTGTTTGGGTGGCTTTGGGAGCCTGGGCACAACATCCTCTTGGATTGTGCCAAGTCATTCACTGGGTGATGGAGATCAGGCAAAGGAGATATCTCTCCTTTATAAAGAGAGATATTTTTATTAAAAGAAGTCTATTTTTATAAAAATACACTTATTTTTTGCATCCTTAGGGAGCTGAGAGTATGCTGCCGTCACTGTGGTGGGGTGATTGGAGGCTCTGTTATCACAGTCTGTGTTACCTATTCTGTTATCTGCTGCAGACCTCAGTGCAATGTCCCAATAGCTCTGTACAGCATTGTGGAGTGACAACACATTGACAATATATTGAGCCAAAGTTCCTGTAAACAAACCTGATCCAAGATTATATTTAACTGCTTTTAAGTGTAGTCTTTGGTGCTACCAAAAAATAAAAAAAAAAAAAAAAAAAAAAAAAAAAGTCACCGAGGCAAATTGACTCATTTGATTTCCCATCCACGGAAAACTTTGCTTGTAATTTTCTTCAGTGCTATTGTTGAGCTGGAACAAGGTACGTTTTTAGTTACACTTAGTCAAGAGGCTTTCTGCAACAGTGGGAAGCAGTGGCTAAAAATACAATTTACCAGCTTTTCTATGGAGGCAAAGCAATTAATATTACAAGTGGCCTGTTCACAGAAGAGTTCACGTTCAGAATGTATTTCTTTATTAAAGAGGTAGAGAAAAAATAAAAAGAAAAGGCGTATTTGAGCCCCCCCCCCAGGGAAGTGCAGGGGTGGGTGGGCAGGGCAGCCTCCCTGCAGAGACCTGGAAATGCCTCTTTGTGTCACAGAGTTAATTTTGCCATGAGTAAAAAAAATTTTGCCACCCTTCCCCTGTGTGTTTCACCACAGGTGTCAGGGAACAGAGGCTTGGTGGCTTTTGGGAGTGTTGGCAGGTGAGAATGCCCTGGGTGGCTGTTCCTCCCCTGGTGACATCACTGCTCTTCACTGGGAAATTCAGCACTGGTTGGGACTGTCAGCCTTGTCTGTATTTCAAAATCTTGAGTTTCCCAAACAGTATCACTGGCTTAAAAACTGGGAAATTGGGTACATACCCATGTGCAGTTCTAGGATCTTTACCTCTTTCTTTACCCTTTCTGAGCTTTGGGGGACTTGAGGGTGTGTGTGGTATCACTTTCAAACCATCCTGCCAAGCAAATGGGACAGCAAGTGGCCTCACTGCAGACAAAAGCTGAGTTTCTGAGGTGTTTGCAGGTCTTTCAGTTCAACCTTTTCCTTCTTCCTCCCTCCTAGGTATTGTGAGGTTGCAGGTAAAACTGTGAGATCTTGATTGTTTTCAGGGTATCAGAGGGTAAAGCTGCAGGATTTTAATTTGAAATTTGATCTGTTTTGTTTTTTTTTTTTGTTTTTTTTTTTTTTCCCTCCAGTGATACATGTATATCAGTTTCCTGGATGCATTAGTTCTCTCACTTATGTTTAATTAGCAATTTTATCTTTGCCTGATCCTCAACACATTTTCAAATTTTATCTCTATCATAAAAATTTTTTAAAAAGCTTGTTTTGAAAAGCACTGGCTGCAAATCCACAGGGTGGCTTTTTCCCAGGATGCTGTTCCCCTTTATTAAACAGCTGCCAACTCTTGCACCTGGATGATGTGCCACTCTTAATTACATGCACTGAGGAAAACAGAACGAAGATGTTTCTGCAGCCTGGATTTTGACATTTTCTTGCTTCTAGGTGTTTGCTTTCACAGCCTTTCCTTTCACAGGGGTTTGTGTCTTTGTGTGCAGATCCAGGATTTGTGCCGAAGCTGCTCCATGCACACTTCTGTTAACGTGCAGCCCTGCAGAAAATGTTTTGGAGAGCAGTGTTGTGGTTGCAGTGGCAGCACTGAGGACTTGGCTGGGAGCAGGAGCAGGCTGCTGTGTCGGTGTGCTGTTCCCTTATACTTGTTTTGGAGCTTGCAAGAGTTTTAGCAACAGGCAGAGCGAAGCCAGGCTGCTGATGTGCTCCCAGCTGCTCAGTCTGTTTCACCTGGAAAATAACCAGGTGAAAACTGGATTTAAAGCCATGCTCTTCCTGTGTTTCACAGTGAGTGTGAGCAAGAATGAGCTGGGATAGGCCAGGAGCCTGTTCATTAATGCCAAGCCTGACTTCCAGAAAGATTGACTTAATGTTTTTCAGCTGGAGCTTGCAACTTGTTCTGCAATGAGCTGAACTGATGCGCATGTGGCAGTTCCTTATCCTCTTGAGATAATCTGCTTTCAAGTTGGCATTCAGCAGTTTTAAGGATGCCTCGTGTCAGCAATGTGCTGCTTTTCCTGCAGACTGTGTTCCTTTCAGTGGCAGATGCAGGATGGAGGGAAGCCGAGTGTTCCGGATTGAATTGACACCAGGTGACGCTCACATCTGGATCCGAGTATTTGTTCCTGCAAGTTTTGAAGTTGGAACTTGTTTAATGACATGTAGAGCTGCATGGCCGTTTCCAAAGGCATGTGTTCCCTGTGGATGTCTTGGCAATTAGAGCACATCTTGCTTCCTGCATTGTGCAGTGTCTCCTCTGACACCGCTGACCCGAGGATGCTGCTGCTGCTCCTGGCATTTTGGCAGATGTGGTGTCTTTGCCCCTCTGCCCTCAGGAGCTGGGAAAAGGGAGGTTATTCATGAGCAGCACTTGCTCTCCACAAGGATGTAAGCCTGGCAGGAAAGCAGTGGTGACAAACCTTGTGGTGACTGAGTTGTGACAGTCTGCCTGAACCCCAAGCTGCTGTGCTGTCTGAACAGTGGCACGGAAATGAGCTGAGGGTTTACAGCTGACTGTGCTGTTCTTCAAGGTTATGGAGAGGCATCAGAGCTGTCCAAAGCCAGTAACTGGGGAGATATCAGCCAAGAGGTGAATTAGGGGGATTGCAGAGTCAGTGCTCACCTGGCAGTGTGGGATACAAGTGCACCAGAGCAAGCTGGCTGGACTCAGGCCATGCTGGTGCTGGTTTGCTTGCCCCACTTTGCCTCCTTCAGCTCCACATTGGCTGAGCTGTTATTTTCAGATGAATTGAAGAGCAGAAACCCCAAACCTCCCTCTTATATGGCTCAGTGAAAGAGCTCATGCTGTGTTTCCCTGAGGGGCTGCTCTCCTGCAGGGGATGGAGTGGTTTTGGTGGGCTGGAGGTTGTGCATCCTGTGGAGGATGGAGAGAACTGGGCTGGCTTTTCTGCAGTAGGAGAGAAGCTGCTCGGGGCCCCCCTAGGACAGAGGCACCCCTTTGTGAGCTGGCTCAGTGAACCCCAGGCACACCTGAGTGCTGATCTCTGCTCTGGCAGAGAGCAGGGTCAAACCTCATCCTCATGGGAAGGGCCTGGAAGGAGTCACCACGGTCCCTCAGGGAAACTACCTGTGAAAAATCAACAAAAGCTGCTGCTTCACTGACCAAAGTCTCCTTTTCTGTCAGTGTTTGCTCTGCTCTGGCCCTGGGCTCTGGGTTCAACACCTTTGGTGCTATACCCATGGTGCTTCTCATTTGCCATGTGAGATCAGAGGCATGCTGAGGAAAACCACTGCAACAAAAAGAACTAAAAAAAGCCAAGTTATATAAAATAAAGTTCCTTTGCTCTCTGTCTGTTGTGGAAGATTGTCATGGAAACATTATTTTCAGAGAATAAATTAGTTTTCTGTGAATAATGTCCGCAGAGCTGAGGGAGAGAGTGTATTATTTATATATCAAATCTTTATTGGAGACACCTTTTTGCTGGCTCTTGAAGTTGTAAATGTTTCATCTGCTGTGCTTTAAATCACTACAAAGGAGGGTATTACCTGGGCCTCAAAAGCAGTGGCTCACAGGGAGTGGGTTGTTGGTTTTTCTCTTTTAAAGCCAGAGAGCTGTATTGGTATGAAATCAGGGGCATTTAGCCTGCCATAACTCCAGTTCTGCATAAGACAGCTAAAATGTGAAACAGGGGCTATTTAATGGGAAACATATCCCAGAGCCAGGAAGGTGGGAAGCTTCTGGAGGAATGTCATTGGTATCACTCCTCTGCTTCTGCTTCTCCACTGGTAACCTGAGCCCTCCATCCATCTCTCTGCCACAGGGAAAGCTCTCAGCTGCCTTAGGAGGGCGAGTTATACCTTATTTTCCCCCAAGGAAAGTCTTCCCTGCTAGCTACTCATACCTTGAGTTTAGAGTTTTCCTCCAGTGTTTTGGCATGTCAGTCTCACCTTAGGAATGGGGGTCCAAAAGCCCTTTTCTGAAAAAACAGGGAGATTTTGGAAAGCTGTGCTTGATGGATATTCTGCACTTTGTCAATGGCAAGGCAAACCCATCTGTCCCAGGCACTCAGAGACAAGATTGTGCTTTGCAGGAAATGTCTCCGGCCTGGAGGCTGGTTTTGACAAGCTCTGTAAGGATTTCTTTTGGAACCTTTTAGTGCATCCTCGTGTCTGTCTGTGCCTGGCTTTCTGCCACCACTACTTTCATCAGTCTCTGCATAATCTCTCTTGACTTGTGTAGATATCCTTAGAGGCCAGGGAGGTAAAAATGTGCTGCTCTCCCTCACGGCTGCAGTTACCATTAATTAGCTGACCAAGAGAGCACTGAGAGGTTGCTGGAATTGATTTCTTTCTGTCAAAGGCAAGACAGATCCCCACCATGACCCACTCCAGATAAGCCATAAACCAAGTTCCTTCCCATGGATGAGGCTGTTCTGTGTTTCTGCCTCCCAGGGGGTCTCTGACCCTGTGGCATCTGTGCCTGGTACAAATGCTGCTGCTCTGGACATGCAGAAACAAGGAAAAATCTCTTTTATGAGGGTTTCTTTTCAGAGAGGCTTGGTAGGGGCATTGTGTCACCCCACTTGCCTCCAAACCATTTCCTGCTGGTCCCTGAGCTGTAAAAGTCTGGCTGTTCCAGGTGCCAGGGATGCTGACAGGTCAGGATGTGTCTGTCCGTCCCTGTTTGAACAGGGAGTGACGCACAAGATGAGAGAAAAAGGGCAGTTGGCTCTATGGAAACAGCAGAGCAGAGGTCCGTGGAAGGACAATCACACTTGCCTGTGGAACGTGGCACAAAGTTCCCCATAAATATGGTGTGAGGTAACAGACATGTTGGAGAGGAATAGCCTGAGTTTGCCCAATTTACCTTTTGGGATGTTAATTTTAATTTTATACAAGAGCTTTCTCTTATCAGAAATCTTTCCCTCGTGTAGGTGCTTGCAAAAAATAATTGAGTCAGTGCTTAGCATTCTCTTAATTAAATATTTTGAGCTTCAGTGAGCTACTACGACAAACAGTTCTTGGACCTCAAACTGTTCTGAAGCTCTTTTCAGGACTCTTTCCAAAACTTCAATGTAATTTTTTAATTACTGGCACCAGAACTGGGTACAGCAATCTAATAATAGTCTCCAGTGTCTTGGACAGGTGTAATTAATGCCTTTACTTACTTTACCAAATACATCCTGCTTATGCTTTTAGGGATTATGTTTAAGTTGGCTGTGGCATCAAGAGGTCTTATGATAATTTTGCTTATCTAAAGTCCTCCTGAATACCTTTCTGCACTGCTGGGTGCTGTCATGTTTGGGCTGTAGGGAATTGGCAGGATGTTGTTTTTATCCCCTGGCAGTGGGATTCTTTCCCTTCAGGCTAGCAGGAACCTGAAGTACATGAGTGAGTGAAGTACATGAGTGAATGTACTCAGAGCTACTTTCTGGTCTGGAAGAGTTTATGTGTCTTCAGGGGCTGATTTCAAGCTTTCCTGGCTGTGTCTATCCTGCCAGCAGAGCCAGTGGCCTTCTGCCTGCTGAGACATTTATCCTGGACTTGTCTGCAGCAGCTGGGTTTGTGTGTTGCTGCACCCCAGACTCTTGGCTTACAGCTGTCAAACTCAGAAGAAAAGAAAATACTTTGGCAGCAGTGACCCCTCCCTACCTTTTCTGATTGCTGATTTTACTACAATTAGAGCAAATGCTGAAATACCCTTTTCTTCTGTGCTTTATTTCTTAAGATACTGGAACTTGCTATATAAAAACCCGCATTCCTTCACTGCACTGGAACATTTGCTAAGCTCTAACAGTTAGAGAAAAGAATAAACTCTACCCAGAGAATGAAATTGGCATTTTCCAATCCTTGGTTGTGATGAACAACTTGTTCTATGCCTGGCTGGGTGATTGCCCAAAATGAGATGCCCTCGAAGGGGTTGATTTTGGGACTATGCTGACAATTGTGCAGGCTTCAGAGTTAGGTCTGTTTAATATGACTTGAATTGGCCACCCAAAATCACCAGCTGCTTTTGAAAATGGAGCTCAGATTTTTGTGGTGAGAACAGTGGTAAATACAAAGCAAGCTGCAAGTGAAGCCAGACAGCTATGGCTGGAAATAAGGGAGGAAAGAAACTGAATTTATTGCTGCCTTGGGCACAGCAAAGAGAAAAAAAAAGCTGGAGATAGACTTGCAGTACCAATGGCTGCAAAATATCTCCATGGTCTGGCTCTTTGTCTCGTTCTCCTGGCTAAGCTTACACTGGACAGTGAAGGTTTGTGGTTTGGGTGCAGAAATCCAAGTCTCAGGCTTTCTTTTTGCCTGTGCCCCGAGCTGCAGCTCTGAATGGTCAGGATGCTCCAGGATGGTGCTGGGACTGAGTGCTGCTGCCTGGCTTGGCACCATGTCAGGCAGGTCTGCCAGAAGTAGGCTCTGGGAAAGAAAAAAAAGAGTTGAAAAAGAGGAAAAAGGCAGGAGGTTGACCCTCCAACACTGAAATAGTCCCTCAGATAGCTGAAGTTGCTTCTCTTGTGCTCTGTTGGTCTCCTGGCCAAATCCCACAGTTCTTGCTGGATTCTTTTTCAAACCAGTTTCCTCTCAATTCATCCGAAGCTCCCTTTGGCAGCAGCCAGCAGGAACTGCCTCCCTCTTAGACTGAGAATTTGCTGAAGCAAACAACCCAAGTGCTCGGCTAAGTGGGGAAAGCTCTTTAAAAGTCCTCGAAATGTCACACCCTGGTTTTGCAAAGTCACGTGCCATCCCCTGTTCTCTGCAAAGTTAAACATGTCAGAACATTATTTGCAGAGCTGAGGCCACTGCAGTACAAGTGATCCTGCAACTGTTCTTGCAGCCATCTGATGTGGGCATTGTTCAGGACCTCTTGGCTTTGGCTCCTCGAGGACTGAGTGAAGCAGCTCTGCTGCAGAGCATCCAGGCCAGGAGCTAAACTGACCTCTGGGCCAGCAAATGTCTGCAGAGCACAACCTCCTGAGCTAGGGCTTTTCCAAGTGTCGCTGGCAGGGTTTTAGATAGCTGGCAGGAGGGATGGGGATGACTTGGACTTCTGAGCAGCAGAACCTCCTTGGGTAGTTGGCAGGTCTGGTAAGCTGGTGCCTCCTGCATGGACACTGGGATGGAGGCATTCCTAGGATGATTGTGACCCCCTTCCCTGCTTCGTGGCAATTCCATACTGCTTCCAAAGGGGATGCAAAATGTGTCTTCTCTGGTGGCAGCAGCTCCGGCTCCCGGATTTCTCCAGGCACCATTTGGTCCTTTAAACTGTTTCTTCTCAGGTTTATTTTTTTCCTTGGGGGCCTTGCTGCAAGTGTTTTTTGTGCAGTTTGGTGCCAGTCAGCTTCAGCCTCCCCCGGCTCTCTCTCCCCGAGATTCACAAGCCCTCCCAAGGCAGGAGCTGGCAGCGGTCCCCGTGCCCGTGTGCGTGGGACACGTGCGGGTGTTTGGGTGAGGACACGTGCCCGTGTTTGGGTGAGCACACGTGCCCGTGCTGGGGCTTCAGCTGCTCAGTTCTGCATCCTCTCCTCCAAGGAGAAGAGAGGTGCTGGTCCTGCCCTCACCTTGGTGCGCTTCAGCCCAACCTGGATGGTTTTAGCACGGCGATGGAGAGAAGCAGCAGTTGCTCATATGATGTGTCACACCATAACCTTCAGGAAAGTAATTCATTCCAACAGTGTAATTCTAGGACTCAGGAACCAAAAATATGGGCTATTACTCATCTTTGTATCTCATAAGGCAGAATAACCTAAACCATTTATCTGTTTACACAGCAGAGGTTTAGCCAAAAGCAGAATGTCAATAGCCGCTGTTGCTACATATTGAGAGTAATTACTTGCTTTATCATTTATTTTTTTATTTCTGTGCCAGTATTGGCCAGGAACTCAAGTCAGGAGATGGGCATGATGCAGAAACAAAGAGCCCCTACTTGAAGCTTGGGAGAGCAAAGCTGAGTAATTGGCATGTCTTGAGTAGGCTGTGAAAGCTCGAATGTGTTTGTTTGATGATTACCCAACATCTACAGGATTTTTTTCTACCAAATGATTTTTCCTTCTGCATGAATGAAACTTCCAGGTGCATGCACACACATCTACACTGCACAGGAGGCTCTGTGTGTTAAGTGTGTCTTAACACATTTGGTCTTCACTTGCCTTGGTCTACCTCTGGACGAACTCAAAATCAGGGATATTTAGCTAAGTCAGCCCTGGGGTAGCTCCATGCAGAGTTTGATCCCTAGAACAGGGTATTGCTGGAACAAATCTGCTGTTTCCACCTTGGTCAGCTCAGCCAGCTGTGCAGGGGGATCTCTTGGAGCTGATGGAAGGGGTCTGAAAAGGGGAAAGGTCTCTCAGAGCTGGGGTGAATCCCAGTTTGCTGGGATTGGTGGGATGTCTGACAAGGTACCTGTCAAAATTAAGGGAAAAGTTTGTCCTTAAGGCATAGAAAGCTAATTCTTTCTATGGGGATAGTGGAAAAGTCTTCCAGTAGTCTCATGGTTGGCTCTGTCTTCTGGGTTCAGGGATTGTTCCACCTCCACAGCTGAGCTCAGGCTGGGCAGCACATGTGGACATGTATAATGTACTTTTTTCTGCCCGTGAGTTAGGGGTGACTTACCAATATGAATAATAGATTGCTGCTTCATGCTATTACCACTCCAAGTTTTGTACCTTGCAACTGTGATAAATACCAGCTTTTACATTTTTTTTTGTTAGCTTTTGCAGAGATTGTGTTGCGCTGCCAACGTAGAGTGGGGTATCTCATGTTTCTGTGACCTGTGAATTTGTTTGTCCTCACCAGAGTAACTCCTGTGGTTTGCTGTCTAAATACTCTGTGCAAGCTTCTGTTCTCAGTTCCATCTCATTAGATGGAAGAATGTACTAATTTAAGTTCGTTTCCTTGGTGAATCACCTGAGGCTTTCAGAAATGGTGAAATTAAGCTCTGATTTACCTGTAGTTTTATCTGATGACTAAATGATGTCTCTTTAATGTGAGCAGTCAGGAATGTAGCTCCCAGGTGTTTATGGTCCTGATGCTGCTCTGAGTTCACCCAGGCAGCTCTGGTGTGTAGTGTTCAGCCTTATCTCTTTATCAGGGCTGTGTCATCAGAATCATCTTTCCCTAGCAGGAACACATTCCCCCAATAACACACTTAGCAATATTGGCTCCTGGCTATTAGCACACACTAGGAAGCTCCAGTTCCTGCATTTTTACCTTTCAATTCCAAGACATTCATGTCAAAGGGGAGGTGGAGATGACTGGGAAGCCTGAACATTTTCAGGGATCCAGGGGCAGCCACAGCTGCTCTGGGCAGCCAGGGCCTGCCCACCCTCACAGCCAGGAATTCCTTCCCAATATCCCATCTAACCCTGCCCTCTGGCAGTTTGAAGCCATTCCCCTTGCCCAGTTCCTCCAAGCCCTTATCCCAAGTTCCTCTCCAGCTCCCACGAGAGAGAAAAAGCAGAAAAAATAAATGTGCCAGGAGAGTGGTACCAAAATGGTTTTGTTTTTCATAGTATGTTTTTATGCAAATCGTGCAAAGCCAACACTTGACTATGGTTTAAGAAAATTGTAATGAAAGGATATCATCTCCAGTCGTGTATTCAAAGCCAGGAAAAGCCAAAAACAAGACTTAAAAGTTGTAAACACCAGCCTGGAGGCTTTCTGAGTAAACAGCTGTGATAAATCCTTAAGTGTGTCAAGTGCTTGTGGGTGGTTAGTGGGATTGTCCCTTCTCCTTTGTCACTGATTTCCTTGCAATAATTTTTGGCTGTCATTGTACAAGGAAAGAGAGGATGGACGAGCCAGTGGGGTTGTGAGAACAGCTCTTCCTCTGACCTGTGCAGCTGTGCCTGAAGCCACGGTGTGCCAGCTGATAGGGACATCCTTTTGACTTCTGCTCTTCTTAATGGATGTTTACACAGGGTCAGAGCAACAAATCATCGATGTGACAGCTAACAACCCTCTCTCCTGTTCTCTCCTTAGGTGGCAGTGAAAGTAATCGACAAGAAAAGAGCCAAGAAGGACACCTACGTCACCAAGAACCTGCGGCGGGAAGGGCAGATCCAGCAAATGATCCGCCACCCCAACATTGCCCAGCTGCTGGATATTCTGGAAACAGAGAACAGCTACTATCTGGTCATGGAACTGTGCCCTGGGGGCAATCTGATGCACAAGATCTACGAGAAGAAGAGGCTGGAGGAGCACGAAGCCCGCAAATACATCCGGCAGCTCATCCTGGCTGTGGAGCACCTTCACCGGGCAGGAGTTGTGCACAGGTAAGCTGGGAAAGCCTCTCTGCTGGTGAAGTTCGTGTCCAGCTCCTCTAAAGGGTGTTTGTTTGTGTTGTAAGTAGATTTCCTTGTGAAAATGTGCTCCTGAGGGCTTTCTGGCTGCTCTTTGTGGTGTTAGTTGGAAGCTCTTGGCTTGGGCATTAGGATGTAGCAGCTTCAGGTGAGCACACAAGAGCTGTGCTGGCTCCACAGCCAGGAGCTGGACTCCATGATCCTCATGGATCCCTTCCAGCTCAGATATTCTGTGGTTCTGTGTCAATGTACAGTCCAAAAGTAGGGCCCTTTCACTGCAAGCACTGTTCTGCCTCTTGGGAGCTCTGCACCAACAGGAGCTAATGAATCATTTCACTATTTCTTTGAGAAGGTGGCTGTGCCTGTTGCTTCACTGGTGGAAGTACAGCAGTGTGGGGGGGTGAGCTGATTTGCCCAAAGCCTGGCAGTAGCAGGGCTGGGACGAAGCCTCAGTGGGACCACTGAAATCCTTGGATTCTGCTTCCCTGCTCGTTGCATTTGTTGCATCACCTCAGCAGGTGGAGAGATGTCACATCACAGGATGGAGAGAGCCAGAGCTGCTGCAATGCATCGCCTCATTTCTTTAGGACCTTCTTCCACAGAACCACAGGAAGTGCTGAGTTGGAAGGGATCATCCAGCCCAGCTGCACAGGACACCCCAAAAATCCTCCCTGTGCCTGGGAGCATTTCCCAACCACTCCTTGAGCTCAGTGCATGAGCAAGGTGTGCATCGCCCGGCATGAGGATGCTGTGGAGTTAGGAGTTCACCTGGGCTCTAGGGCAAACAGGACCAGCTCAGTAGAGAGAAGGCTGATGAATAAAGAGTAGCTGCCTTTGCTGAAGCTCCTGAGCAGCAAGTGGGAGAGTGCAGGTGGAAATGTCACATGTGACTGCCTGTCCCTGTACCTTTCTCCTCTTCTGTGCTCTCAGCTGCTATGGAGACAGGACAGTGGGCTGGCTGGACCTTTGGGGCCAGCATCTCTCCTCTCCTGTTCCTAGGTGTATTTATAGGGCATTGTGCCCTATAAGAAGGAGGCTCTGCTTTCTAAATTTGGGCCAGCTGGTGTTAAGTCTGGACTCCCACACAGTTCCCATAAGATGCTGAGCAAGTTTGTGTAGGCCCCATCCTCTTGGGTTCTGTGGGCACACTGTAGGAGCCAGACAAGTGAATGCTTCTGAGGATCTGGGTCTGCATCTCCTTGGCTCCCCTGAGTGTGCAGTAGGTGGAGAGCTGCCCACAGACAGCTCCTGCAGCTGTGCCCAGCTGTGTGCTGAGCTGCCCACCACTCAGTAGAACTCCATGTGCTCTGAAAGCTGCTTTTTTTGTCTTGAGTCTCTGTGTGTTCCCTATGATCCATCAGGGATAACTGCTACGTGCACAGTTACACTCGAGCTACATATCAGGTACCACTGTAATATAAATATTTGAGCATCCGTCAGGTTCTCTTATCAGCCTCAAAACTGCTGATCTCTTAAATTATTAACCCCACAGTTCGAGGTGGGGGCAAGGAAGAAGTTTACTTACTGCTTTCAGGGATCAATTGATACCCAGTATTTAGAGAAAGAGAAATAAAGGAAATAAATCAAGCTTCTGAGATGGGCAGAGGAAAACAAGGCAGGAACACATAAACATGTTTAGCTTTTAACAGCAGGACTGGGTCAGCAGCAGCAATTCAATTCCTCTCCCTGTAAAATTTACCTTCTGCACAGTGGCCAAGGCACTTACAGGGGTCTGGCAGGGCTTGGCTTTGGTTTCATTCTTTTCCAGAGAGGACTCAAACCCATATTTGGTACAAAAATAGCTTGTTCCCTAAGCACAAGCTGGAATCAGCAGGCTGTTGTGGTGAGAAGGAGGCAAGGCTTTGGGGCCCAGGGAGAGCCTGAGTTTCTGTGTGCATCCTGAGTTTCCATGTGGATGCTGCAGGTTTGCCTCTCCCTCCTCCCCTCCCTGCTGCCTCTGTGCCCTTAGGACAGCTCCAGATGTTGTGGGAGGAGGCAGCAGCCCTGAGAGCAACCCTGAGAACAGGGTGACAGTGCTGGGCTGCCTCTGGCAGCTGAGTTCTGTCTGTCCAGCCCCGTGGTGTTGAGTTAATCCCTACTCCACAGGCAGCCTCCTCCACCCTCCCTGTTTCCCAGATCACTGTGCAGCACTGAGCTGCTTCTTGGGAGGCTTGCACACAGTCAATGAGCAGGTCTAATTCTGCCTGAACTGATAAAACTGGACAGAATCACAGGCAGCATGTCTGCAAGCATTTTCTCTGGCTTAACCCATTCAATGCACTGCCTTCTTCTGCAAGCAAAGAGTGTGGAGCAGTGTAGAGATGCAGGAAAAGCCCTGGTGGTGTGATATGGACTTAATTCCCCTGGCTCTCTCTGAGCAAGTGAGGGAGAAAAATTAACAATTACCTCAGGAGTTGTCCTTCAGCATCTCGGGCCTCTGACAGTGGCAGGTCTAAAAACAGGCTGCTCAATCAGCTAGTGAGGGAGGGAAAAAATAGTGCAGGAGTCTGATTCATTCTCTGCCTGGCTGCAATGGCAATGCTCTGTTGTTGTTGTTATTTTTAAAGCAGGTAAAAATACCAGCACTTTCATTTCAGTGCGTGGTGATCCGGGGGTGTTCGAGTTTTGCCACATGTGGAACGAACTGCAGCATCCTCAGCCAGAAAAGGGGCTGCTGGTTGTCCCTCCAAATGCTTCCCATGGAATGGGGCAGGGCCCTGGAAAGCTTTTTATTGGCTCTTTTATTGCAAACAAACAAAAAAAATCACAGGTTTTGTCTGCGTTATTTGGAGAATAATGTGGATGGTTTGCCCTGGATGAAAAACCCCAGATGGAATAAGTTGCATGAAATTTGCTTATGTTATTTGATGAGTATTACTCAGAAAGCTGCATGGTTTACAATCCAGACTTGGCATGGCAGAAAAGCATTCAGATCACTGTTCTTTGGATGAGAGCAGGGACCCAGAATTCATTGGAAATGCTTTTGTTAAGAGGCACTGATGTGTGAACAGCCTAAAATTAAAGAACTTTGAGAAACCTCATTTTTATTTAGAGGTGTAAAAATACCCCCAAACTCAAGTTTGGCTGCATAGATGTAGTTTAAAATTCTAAATATGTCATCTGCTGAGGTGGATGAAGCCTGCAAGTTCCAGAGTGCAGAAGCTGCTGCATCTTTGGTGAGGGATGCCCAGGGTTCAGAGCTCCTCAGCTGCTCACTGAAAGCAAAATGCCACTATTCTATATATAATTCCATGTTGTCATTTGGGTTTCTTTCCCTCTATCAGGAGAGCTGGTTGGTTGCTGCTAAAAATATACTTGCAACAAGCTCAGCTGTGAATCAGGTAGGAATATTTATCTTTTCCTCTGACAGAGGAAAACAGAACCAAATGGCAGGATCTGGTGAAGCTTTCTCTTGGCAGAGGGTGTTTACACAGGTCCTCATGCTGTCAAAAAGCAGCATGAGCAATAAGCCCTCTGAGGGCACCAGGACAGCAGGGAAAATAAAGTGAAAACCTTGGTGCTTACCACTGCATCCCACAGGAAATTCTCAACAACCCTTTTAAAGTAATTTTAACAAAATTCAATCTCATTCAATGCAATTACTGTCAGGTTGTCAAAGGGAGGAATCAAGCAGCGTATTGGTAGCAAAGATGGCTTGCTGTATTCCCCTTTTTTTGCCCTCATGGCAGCAGATTCCTGCTTTCCATTGTCATTTGGTGATTAGAAGCAGGTCAGGAGTTTGAAAGAGATGAAGAAACCCTGATGTTTTGGGCAGAGTTAGGTGATGCCACACGATGCAGTTGCTCAGAGTGCCACAGGATTCCTCATTTGGCACCTGCTGTTTGACATGTTGGCTTTGATAACTTCCAGCCTATTAATTTTAAGTGCCAGTAGTCTGGCTGCTGATGCAATATTTATGACAGATCCTGCTCTACAGAACAAACTCTCCTTTTGAAGTGCGGAGCTGATTCGTCTTTCTACTTTATTTCAGATTTCAGAATCACCTTTGGGCATTCTCTCTTGGAGTGCTCTGGTGTAAACAAACTAAACATCATTTTAGTAAAGACAAATGGACCAAATTCCTCTTTTACAGAGGCAGCCACATGGAATCCAGTGCCATTGTTACTGACAGAAGAATTGGGCTCAATTATATTTTGATATCAAAGCCTTTGAAATGTATATTGATACACAAATGTGGTGATGCACCCAAATCTCTGCAACCTTTCCAGCTCTTGCACAAGGCTTGAAAGTGGCCTTGGGAGTTGATAGTTAAGGAGTGATTTTCTGTGGTGCTGTTCTGATTAAAAATAAGATTCAGGAGAGAGCAGCCAACCACTGCTGCTGTGCAGCTGCTTGCTGGTAAAACCTTCTTTCTCATCCTTCCTCCCCCAGACAAGAAATAAAGTATGAAATGCAAAACTTCCCTTTTGCAGCCTGCTGCCTGCCAGGGCATGGAATAACCTGCTGTGGGAGCAGCTGATGGGGTCACTTGCTCCAGGGATTCACTTGTGTTCCTCACTGGAGCCACTGGCTGCACCTGGGATTTTCCAGAGTGGTCCAAAGAGATGAAATCAGCCCCATCGACAGCAGAACAAACTCTCAAAGAAACTTAGCCTATAAAGATGGTGTATTTCCAAATCCAGGGAATGCCAACTGTGTGGTGCCAGCTCCATGAGCTGAGGAGACATAAATATCTGCTGGTTCTCCATGCTATGGGAATGCAGCCTAGCCTTCCCTGTGTGCCTTTACTATTCCTGGATTTCACTTCACTTAGACACTCTCAGCATCAGGGAACTGATCCCTTAGGCAAAGGCAGCACTTCTTGTTCCTTTTGCATTTAATGCCTGAGAGTATTTTTAAGTTTTTCAGCAATGAATGCTGAGAATTTTCTTATAGGGGAAAACCCATAAATAATCCTTTAGTCGTGGGGTTTTTTTTTTTTGAGGAGCCGTGATAGTAAAGAAACAAGATCAGATTTTAAGGGAAACTGAAAGTGTCCAGAGTCCATGCTTTGTTGCAGTGGAAAAAGAAACACCATTGCCCCCAAAAGTGTTTGGAGGCCTGCATTTCATGCACTGTATGATAAAAGGTTTAGAACATTAAAGGCAAGTAAGACACTCAGTGAAAGTAGGTGAAGAGTCTGGAGCACAAGTGTTAGGAGCAGCTCAAATAAGCCTCTTTTTGTAAAAGGTAATTAAAGTTTGTGTTGGACGGAGCTGACTTAATAAAGCATTTAGGATGTTCATGGAAATGGGTCCTAAAGCAGGTATGCAACTGCTTTAAAACACAAAGAGAAACTGCTTTTTTCACAAAGAGAAATGTGGGAAAGCCTGTTGTCCTGGCTGCTGGTATTGCTCCAGAAATCGGTGCTTTCCTGTTGGAGTGGACAAAAACTGTGGTGCATATGGACCATTAGATCAGTTACCACTCACTGGCAAATCTGCTGAGAACAGACAGATGGGTAAACAGCTTTAACCAGGTTTGACTGCACTCTATACTAATGCAATATTTACATTTCTATCTTTTTCCTCTGATGGCTGTAAAATGCCCTGTAATATTTACCTCTTATTTCTCTCTCTCTCCTTTTTTTTTTTTAACTTTGAATCCTTTAAAATACCTTTTCTGGTGTTCATGGTTAGCCTCCCCTGTCACTCATTTGTTATTCTGATTTCCTAGATGTCTTCTCTCCTTAACTTACAGCTCACCTCAGAGGTGCAGAATCCCCTCTTCACCTGCCCATGCTGCTTTAATGCAGAAATTCCCTCCTGTGTAGGTCCTTGTGGTCTCACTGGTGAAGTGAGGCTCATCCTACCTGCAAGTACTCTTCTGCCTCAGGTTTGTTTGAAACACAGCATGGGTATAAAATGGAATGAAGAGGAACATTTTGAAAAAGGCTCCGAGTCTTTCTTTCACAGATCCCTCCTTGTGGAAGTACTTGGCTTGGTTTGGTTGGGTTACTTGTCATTTTATTAAGCCTGATAGCTTCATTTGTGATGGAGGTGTCTTTCATCACTGCCTTTGCCTTACAAAGGCAAAATACCATGGATGTCACTGACTTCCCATAATTAGAGCTGATGGCTTTATTATCCAGATTTTTCCGAAGCGTGCTAGGAGAAGCATCACTGCCCCTCTGAGCTGTGGGTATCCCAGCATGCTGATTATTACAAGTATTTCCTGTCTGGATGGGGGCAAAAAATCCGTGTGATGAAGACTTAGCCAACTGCTAGGAGTCATGGACGAGTTGTGTAGCAACCAAAATGATTTTTTTTTTCACATTGTACTTAATGCTCAGGGTCACAGCTTGGGGTTTGGGGGTGATTTTCGGAGTGGCATTGGACAAACCCTTGTCCCAAAACAAACTTAAAATGTTTCCAGTTTGTAAGTTTTCTGTAAACTTCCAGTACTTCAGAAGCTTGAAGAGCCTGGTTAATTACAGGATGTACTGACAAGTGCTTGTAATGTCATTTTGTGCCTGAAGAATAGGTGGGAAGCAGAGTGTGAAAGCGCTGTTAATTTTGGGCAGGATGCATGAGGCTTTCTGCTTTCACTGTGGAACTGTGTGTGCTGCTTTCATTATACATTTGATTGTATACAAGTCTTGTACATACACTGATGAGAGTGAGGCAAAGCTGCTTCATTATTTTGGAGACTCACTCAAAATATTTTCTTTCTTTCAGAGACTTGAAGATAGAAAATCTGTTGCTAGATGAAGACAACAATATCAAGCTTATTGGTATGAAACCAGTTTGGCAATTCCAATAATTAAAATTGTTAGTTTTATAAAGAGAGTTTCTGAGGCTTCATAATCCTCCATGTGACAACTGCTAATGTTGCTGCAGAGAGGAGCTGAGAGAGTATAGATAGCAATCAAGCTGTTCCTGACAGCATTTTGTGGAAAAAATGATCCAAATAATTCAGATTTAACTGGGTATGGGAATAATCCTACACCTTAAACCCCCATCTTTCATATTCAAATGGGGAGCTTAGTAAAGAATCTAAGAATTGACACCACAGAAGTGGTTTATTTTATTACCATGATAATTTCTTATTTGCTAGGGGCTGGATCCTACCCCCGTGAACATATGCTTTCACTGAAGTCAGTGGGAGTTGCACACATTTTTAGCAGCTGGCAAAATGTGGTCCTATATTTATATTTGTTAAATTTGCTTCCAGCACCCAGGACAAAATTGCTTTAGAGGGCTGTTAAAGAATGAAAAAGATCAACGGTAGAGCCTTGATTGTATTTAGGTATCAGTTGTCTGTGGTGCTTGATTCATTCAAGCTGTGCAGGCATTTTAAATTAATCATTGCTGGGGATAGTCTCTCACTGCCTTGCACAGCTCCCATTAATGTTAATGTGGGCATTGAAAAGAAAATATTCCTTTCATAAAATAAATGCCAAACATCTGTTTATATTTCTTTCCATGCCTACACTTTTGCCAGCAGCAGTGTCTGTGGCTGCAGACTTAGAAACTCAACTGACTGTCCTCAAAAAACTTTCATGGGTGAAAAGTGGTGAAAACCACTTAACATTCAAACATCCAGGTCAAATGGACTTCATACACCGTGATGTATGAAGTACATGCATCTCCAAGCAAACAAGGGGAGGGTGATTAATGAAATCTGAAATATCCAGGTTTTACTTTGGGAATTCAGTTTTGGGAATGCTACCCCGACTTCCAGCCATTCCTCTGTAGCAAATCAACCAGCTGGGAAAATAATAGCAGGGAGAACTCTGTGTTACCTCAGCTGAAGGTCAGGAGGATGCTGACAAGTGACCATGAATCATTCATCAGGTCTGATGGATGCCACCCATTATCTTGATTTAGCAGATAAGCGACACCAGATGGTTTGCACCAATACCTGAAGGATTTAAAGAACTCACATAACTTCCCTGTTGTTGGGTGTTTGACATCCTAACCAAGACCTTCTCAGGTGATACATGTACAATCAAAACTCATGTGCCAAAAAAAAAATTACTCCAGGGTTGTTCCTGCGGTTCTGTTTGCTTCAGCAGCATGGAAAGGTCTCCTCACAGTGGGTGGTGTGGGAAGAAGAGAGAAAAGAGACAGTTTGATCTTCCACAGCCTCCCTAAGTTGTCCTCAGATCTGCAGCCTGATGTTTAAGCAAAGCAGATTGCAGGCAGTGTGTATGCTAAAACAAAGCACTTAAATCCAACCACCCAAGTGGGGGTGTTGTAGCAAAAGAAAGGTTGCAATATTTTGTTTAGCCTGCCTTAGTAGAAATTATCAGTTGTGTCATCACATAGTCCATCCCAGGATGGTTCTTCAGGAGTGAAGAACATGTTTTGAGGGGTTAAAGCGCTGCTTTTCATGACTGGGAGAAGAGACTTGGAGCTGCAAAACCGTCTCACGTTACCTGCTGTGGGGTGAGAACTTGGTCTCCATGACTTGTATAGCAGTAAGCACGGGAGTAGCTAATAAAAACACAAATGTTGTTCTTGTAATAGCTGTGAAAGGAAGAACAAAAGGTGAAATGAAGATTGAAAATGTGATACTGAAGTCACTGCTTGTTCATGCATTTTAGTGAGACCTGGATGCCTTGAGCCCTCAGCTGCTCAAGGCACCTTGGATCTGTTCCTCCCTTTGGCTACATGACAAGATGCTTTAGAACCTGCTCTCAGATATTCCCCTTGGAAAAACTCCCTTTCAGAGGACTTACTCTTAGCAGTCTGTTAATCAAATTGAGGTACATCAGGATTGGAACTGTTGGAAACAATTCACTCCTTGTTGTCCCCCAGCCCATGTGGTCGGTGTCTGATAAAGCTGCTCACACACCACGCAAAGTTCTTGGCATCCTCCTGGGACACGCAACTCTGCTGAGCTCTGCTGGTCCAGCTTGTCCAGGGGCTGGTGTTTGACAGCTCTTCCCCTCTTCTGGCTGGCAGAACTCCAGGGATAGCTGTGCATCCAGAGTTTGGTGTGGATTCCTTGGAGGTGATGATACTTCGGCAGCATGAGTGGGGGTGGTGCAGCTCCCAAGTGAAAATATTTACTTGGAGAAACCAAGCGTCGCCTTTGATCTGAATTCTGTAATTTGTTGGGCTTCTTGAAAGGGAGAAACAGGCAGGGGCAGTGAGGTTATCAGTGCTGGTGGTCACACTGTCCTCATCAAGATCAGCAGTGCATCCTTAATAAAAATAATAAAAATCACACTGTGACCATGATGTGCTGGCACAGTGTTAACAGCAATATTCTCATTTCCATGGCTATGAAATCCCTGTCCCCAGCATGCATCTATTTGCACACATTCTGCATTTCAACAGGGCAAAAAAGGCGTAGCAGCTGAAGTGAATGAGCTGAAGGAAGTGAATAAAGGGTTGACAATTGAAGCAAATAAGAGAATGAAAACCTCTCAGCTCTCGTAGAGTATCCCTCCACTGATACTGATGAAGGGATGCTGATTGACACCATCACAGAATACAGCCCTTGTGTTCTATGATTGTAGAACACTATAGTAGAGTCAAGTAATTTGGAGCTGGTGTGACACAGCAGGATAAGGACCAGGAATAATACCGTGTGGAGATATTATTTCTGGGAGTTTTTAAAAGTATTTTACAGTTGACAGAACTCATCTCAGGCCACAGCTAATGAACACGTTAATTAAGTTAATGGATCCTGTGCAGTATTAGTGAAAGCCCCAGGGATGATTGAGCTGTGTCCAGAGATAATTGTTTTCCATCAGAGGCAAGGAAATCGCCTCGATTTCCCCATCAGTTTTGACAGTGTTCTGCAGGAAAGCCCCAGTGAGCCTCTGTAGCTGTGAAAGATGGTGATTCCTGTCTCCCCTGTGCCTGCCTGGTCCTCAGAGATGCAGCCAGTCCCGTGGAAAGCTCTGTTGCCACCATTTAGTCACTCTGGCTCTTCCAGTCACTGTGATAATTGCATTTTTTTTTGTAAGCATTTTTATATCTTTGCCTGGTTTAGTGAGGGAAGGAGTGTCTTATGTGTCTGCCCTGTCAGGGTGCTTCTAATGCCCTGAGGAACTCCTCAAATTTCAGCCAAATTTGATTTTCAGCAGGGTGAGAGCTAAAGGACAGGCCAGCACTGCATGTCCAGTGCAAATGAGTGTGCAGGTAAGGAAAAGAGCCACAAATTAATGACTGAGAGAGGATATTGAGGAATTAATCAGATGTCAGTGTTCTTAATAGGGGTAGTTTTCAGAGATTCACAGAATATTCTGAGTTGGAGAGGACCCACAAGGATCAAGTCCAGCTCTCAATAAATGGGATTTGTTGTTCCCTAAATCCATGTCAGCCTGCAGCCACACCTGTGCTGGAGCAGACAGGAGGGAAATTTTGGGAGGCAGTTTTTTGTTCTAAGGCTCTTCTCATTGTGGAAATCTTTGGTTATTTAGCACCTCGTAGAAGCAAATTGCATAAAATTTTTGCATGTGGACAAGTTTTTTTTTTTTCTCCTTAGGGAGTTCATTGCTTAGCTTTTGGAAGAAATGTTCTTTCTTTTTAACTTGTGCTCTAGCACAGTTTGACTGTGTCTGTCTTTCATAACTCTGTCTCTGTGCCTTTCACAGACTTTGGATTGAGCAACTGTGCAGGAATTTTGGGTTATTCTGATCCCTTCAGCACCCAGTGTGGGAGCCCAGCATATGCAGCCCCTGAACTTCTGGCAAGGAAGAAATACGGGCCCAAAATAGACGTTTGGTCCATGTGAGTTACTTCTGAAGTTTATAATTGTTATTGCAAAGAGCAGGGACATCTCCAGCTGGACCAGGTGGCTCAGAGCTCCGTTCAGCCTGACCTGACATGTTCTCAGAGATGAGGCATCAACCCTGTACTAACTGTCAGACATTAGAGATCAAGTACAGTCTCCAAAAGCTCAATTTTTCCTTGTTCCTGATCACTTTGGTTTCTCTTTCTGCATGTTTTCTTTCAGAGGGGTGAACATGTATGCCATGCTGACTGGAACATTGCCCTTTACCGTGGAGCCATTCAGCTTGAGAGCCTTATACCAAAAAATGGTGGACAAAGAAATGAACCCCTTTCCCACCCAGCTCTCCTCAGGTAATCCCAGGGGAATGTTGGGATCCAGTGGGTCAGAGCTCTTGCATGGAATTATGGATCGTGAGCCATGCTGCTGACTTGTGCTAATTGGGAAAAATTCCTTTATTCATTTTGGCCTCTGAAAGACCTGCAGGAATTGATGTAGCAGAATTCCTTTTACTTTGACTTCTGGAGAAGCACCAAGTTGTGCTGAATATGAGAAAAGGAACAAATCTGTGAAATGGTGTGGAATTGCTTTTGTTGAGCAGTTGGCAGTTTTGCACATCCAGAAGATTCTAGCAGAGGGTAAGGATGGATGAACAGATTATTTTGGGATAACAGATTCCTAGGCATTATCATGACTGGGTTGAGTGATAAACTGCCTCAAATGGCCTTACATTTATTATGGAATAATGACACGCACTCAGAAAGTTCTTTTGGGACAGTTACTTGGGATAGCCTTTGTGTGTTCACAAAATGCAAAATAGTTGATGTATTAGTATTAGAAATATTAATTCCTACTTCAGAGCCATGTCACTAGGCAACAGAATCACTTTCCAGCTTGCAGCAAGGCCACTGTAAGCATTTGGAACAAACTCTGTTTAGTAGCTGGCTTTTATTTTTTTCTGCCAGATTTGTTGTCCGTGGAGAGCTTCTGTCTCCTTCCCTGCCAGCCTGTTTGCAAAGGGCTTTTGATAAAATTAAAAGATTGCAAATGCACAAAGGGGATGGAAACCCTTGTTAGAGTGTGTAAATGAAAACCCTTGGGAGTTGAATCACAAAGTGAATGCTCCAAGTGCAGATGTAGGGTTCCACCTTCCACCCTGTAGAAGGCCAGACCCTGAGTAGCAGAAAAGATAACACTGCTTTTGACAGGCTTTGTTTTGCTGTTTCGTCCATCCTGCTATCTAACAGTGGAGATCAGATTTTCTCTCTGTAGCAGCTGTAGCTCACTTGACACTGTGGTCCCCAGGGAAGGCAGGATTTTGTTTATCCTGTGAGAGCTCCAGCAGCCTGGGCTTGCAGAGATGATGGCAAATTAATGGACTAGATTTAAACATGTTAACCTTTGCCCATGGTGCACAAAGGTATCCATCAGTCCTTGACCCTTGTGAGCTCAGTGACATGGCACAGTGTGATTTAGGGTGACATTTGTTCCTGACTTTGGGTCACTGGGCAGAAACTCTGCTCTGGGAATTGTGGTGCTTGTTAACTTCTTGGGTTTATGGACCTTTTATTGTAGTTGGGTTGTAATTTCTGTAAATTCATCTACAAAGTGGAGAATTTTTACAGGAGTCTCTTTTACATGTCCAATAGTTGTCTTTCAATATTTGATTTCCTGGTTACTGAACACACAGCCCATAATGCAGGTAGCCAGTCTTATCACTGAGCAGGAAAACACTTCATTTGTGTGACCTAAAATGCAGGTGAGCACCTGAAACAACCTGGGCAGCAAAACAGGGAAATTTTGGAGTTGGTGTTTGATTTTCCCACTTAGAGACCTGTTTCTCATTAAGCCTCTTGAACAGCAGCTATCTGGATATTGATTTTAGGTGAGCAGAGGTCAGGTGCTCAGGAAGTTTGTGTTCACCTTGCATATATTCCTTTTCCTTCTTATTTGTTCCCTGGGGAAATAATTTTGCTGTCCACAGCTGTGTGGCTTAGCTGGAAAATCTTGTGCCATTCCAGCTCAAATCAGCCAAAGTGCTGTTTCTCCTCTCTGTTACCCAGCTCTGGGAGCTTCCAGGGGGAAATCTCCACTCCAGAATTAGTTTCCCCCAGCCTGAATCTGTTGATCTGTGACACTTCACAAGCTTTGTTTATTAGTTTGTCTTTTGGCAACGATAGGGGTGGAGAAGTAGGATTTTTAAGGAGAGGTTGGGTGATTTGGAGATCATAGTGGGTTTGGGGAGAGGGATTTCTCTGGCTCTGAGCCAATGGGATGTGGGAGGTTTCTAACACAGACACGAGGGGAAGCACTGGAGCGAGAGGAGATTAAATAGGAGAACAAGGGTTTGTTGTTTGCTGTAGTGGGGGTGAAGAAAGGGCACACCAGGCACACAGAGAGCAGCTTCCAGCAAGTTTGGGAACTCTTCCTGCTGCTCCTGCAACATGGCTGCTGCAGGATTATAACAAAAAATACTGGAGAAATATGCAAGTAAAGCATCTCACATAAAACACTGGTTTGTGAAGAGAGAGATTAGAAAAAACCCAGCTGATGCCTGGCTGAACTGGTAAATACAGAGTAATAAGTCTCTCTTGCACATCTAAGCTTCTTGACACAGAGATGGCCCTCTCTCTAGCTGAAACCTGATTTTTGCAGGATATTATAGACTGAGGTTGCTCAGGTTGTTGGGAGTTGGCACCTGTTTGGTCTAACCCTGATTTATTTAGGGAGAAACCCTCCTTTCCTCATTCTCCACCCTCCCCTGGTGCACCAGCCCACCCTGTCCCATCCCACTGTGGTGTCACCAACAGGTGTTTTATTCTCCTTAAATTGCATGTAGGAGCACTGAGGTCTAGCATTGATAATTTGAGGAATAAAGACCAGATGTAGTTGAAACAGAGATTATTTTCAGCTCAGAGGGGCATTTATTGTGAGATTTCAGGCAGATCACTTGATTTCATTGCTCCTGATCATGTAAGAAGCACATGTCTTAAAAACTGAGCGTTTTTCAGGGAACTCAGGAGGAGTGGTTGAATGTCATTGAAAGTTGAAGGTTCAGGAGAACAAAGCAAAGCCTGTTAATTTTGCTGTACTCTTTTAATTTGGCTAAAACCTTCTGCAGCTGATGGTAGGTTGGATGGAAGCCAGAGAATTTATCCATATCATGTCAAAGGGAGCCCAATTTGCTGTGTCTTCCTTCCCAGGTCTGCATTCCTTCCCTGCTCTCCACTCACCCCTGGTCCATGTCCTTCTGCTTTGAGCACAGTAATTTGTCTCTGACCTGGCTCCAGCCTCCTGCCCTCATGTGGGAATTAAATGTTGGCTCACCTACTCCAAAACTTCTAATCAGCTCTGAGACAAAAAGCATTTTCCCCCCCTCTCATTTGTAACTCTATAAATCACTGTGACTGTAAATCACTGTTTTAGTTACTAATCCTTTATCAGTTAGTCCATTTTCCTAAGGACATTGGAGCAGGCAGTAAGGAAAATGTTGCTTTTCAGCGTGCTCTTGTTCAGGCCACACACCTGTAGTAACTCATGTCCTGTGCAAGTCCTAAAGCAGATGACAGAGCTGTTTTTTGGGGTTTTCCTTAATCTCTCCACAGCTGCCATCAACTTCCTGCGCTCTCTGCTGGAGCCAGACCCTGCCAAGAGACCAAACATCCAGCAAGCCCTGGCAAACCGCTGGCTCAACGAGAACTACCCTGGGAGAGCACCCCCCAATGTCACCTACCCAAACAGGTACACCAGGGGAGGACAGGGAGGAGAAAACCTGCCAGGGTGTCTGTGCATTACGTCCCTGGTGTTCCAGTTCCATTCGTGTGACAGATCCTAGGAACTGCTTCTGTGAACCCATGATAAAGATTATTGAGATTGGCCCTGTGTTGCTAAGTGGTCAAGAGCAATACCTTAAATTGGAAGCTGCAATTACAGTGTATTATTTGCAGGGTGGGCTGGGGTGCAGATATTCTGATTAATTTGCTGCAGGCCTGGGAATGGGGAGGTGTGACAGGCAGTTCTGATCTCCACCTCATTGGTCAGTCAAAGCCAAGCTGCTTCGCCAGGAGAGCCTCTGTCTGTTTGTGAGTGGGTTAAGGGAATCTGCAAACCATGGTGAGAAAGGTCAGAGTTTAATGGTCTTGCTTTGTTGGTTGTTGCACCCTGCACCCTGCTGAATACATGACTAAAAGCAGGCAGAGAACAAATCTCACGGTCAGTCAAACAGCCAGCTAAGGAAAAAGAAAAAAGAGAAAACACTTGTGGTCCAGTTTGGTTAGAAATAACCTTGCTTGACTTTAAACAGTGTGGAGTTGCAGTCAGTGGAGAGAAATAAGGGCACTTTTTACATAAGGATTCATCAGACCTCTCTGATTCTGCCTTAGGATGATTTTGTGCCCTGGAGATACAAGTTCCTCTCCAGTGACTGTAAATGAAGCCTCAGGCAACTCACTTGGAATTACATGTCTAGATTTGATGAGATAAAACCTCCTTCTTGTATCAAAGCTGTGTCTCATTCACCTCCCAGGACCTGTAGGATTCACTGGCTCACAGGCCAGGCAGCACCGAGGCACAGACAGTAACTTAAAGCCTAATTTTGGTGCTTCAAACTCGATAGTGCTGTAGAATTTCTGTCCTAACTTGGCTAATAGGAGAGTCCTTGAGTGAAGATCATAACTCCCTCTCCTTAAGTTGCCAAGAACCCTGTGACTGTGCCATTCCTTGACCTGAGGATGGATGGATGGATGGATGGATGGATGGATGGATGGATGGATGGATGTCAAGCAGCTTGGATGCCTGGGGATATCACTGGATCCACTCCCTGAAATGAGGAGGGCATTATATCCCCAGGATATAAAGGTGGACCCTGTGATGAATTTTTTCCCAAGGGATGAGAACAGGCAGAGCCATTCTCTCAATATCACTCCTCCAAATTCAGGAGACGTGTGAAGCTGTAAAGGATAAAAGCCTTGAAAGAGACTCTTTCTTTCATTATTTTTAAAATAATATTACTTTTGTGGGCCAGGCTTGACCTACCTAGACTTTGTCATATTGGAGCTTTGTAGGGAGAATAATCTGCAAAGTTTTAAATATTTAAAGATGTGGCCTGGCTCCTTTTGAGGTTGTCTCAGAAAGTACCACTAGAGCCAGCTTCCATGGAATTTCTCCAATTTTTCCTTAGTGTGCAGATACAGATAAGGTGTGGTGAAATTGTGCATGAAAGCCACTGCTGAATTTGCAAAGAATCACTTCCTCTCTTAATTGACACAGAAGGAGTTCCACTACTCTGGGTGTAACACCCATTGTTCCCAAGACAGGAGCATGGTAGGAAGGGGAGAGCATGGAGATAAGGTGAGAGAACAGCAGAAGCTGCATTTTCAGGAGAATATTTTCCCAGGCTTTTTATAGGCTTGCTTTTGTTAAAGAGATTCCCTGAAGGCAAGCAAAAATTTCCCATTTTGCTGAGCACTTCTAGTCCAAATTGCTTGAATTTCTTTTGCTGCCCAGATGTCTCAATGTGCAGTGGCCAAGATAAGTTTTGATTTTGAACTTGTGGAAAAAAGACCCAAGCCCAAGCATTCCTTAGGGGCAGAACCAGTGTTCATAAGCACAGGGAACAAAGGGAATGAGTTATTTGAGATTTCCCAGACTGTGTTTGACATCTTGTCTGAGTCCTGTCTGTCAGAGCCAAGGCAGGAGTGGGAAGGATGGGGAGTGATCCCTTGGAAGGGGAAATCTTGCAAAATAAGATCCCTCTGATGTTAGGCTTGGCATTAGGAGTGAGTAATATCCTCTAGAAAACAACTGGAACCCAGCGTTTCTCTGGAGATGGATGGGTACCTCTGGGAAGCTGGCCAGCCTGTTTAGAGGTCTAAATAGGAGCAGAGTTCTTTGGAAAAATCTGGTTTTAACTCAGACTGAGCCAATGCTTTGGCATTTCCACAAGACCTCTGTACTGCTTTTCCCTCAGCCTTGGCTGAGGCTGTTCCAGGCTTCATAGAAGAGAGGGACATAAGCATGGCTTTTACTTGTGACGGGGGGAACAGCAGCCAGGGATTGCCATTCTGAGCTGCAGAAATAATCCTGTACATCCCTTTTCTCCAGCAGGAAATTCCCTGGCTAATTAGTGCATGGATACTGCAGCAGGTGAAGGGGTGAAGCTCAGACTAGTGCTGTTTGATTACAGGAAAAGGGGCTTTTCAGAGAGCCAGGTCTGGGTTGGATTTTACCTATTTTTCCTTCAAAAGCAGCTCATCTTGATGGTTTTCAGTGGTCAGGTGTAGGGTAACAATTGGCCTGAGCATCATGGTGCCATTTCCCACCAGGGATGGACATGGGGGACAGAGTCCTGTCCATTCAGCTTCCTGCAGTTCCTGTGTTCCCAGATATCTGTCCTTTCCCTGCCTGCCAATGGGAGAAGGGAACCAGTCACCCCCACATTGCTGAGCCCTTGGGGCCTCCTCTTGGTGTTCTGTCACAGAGAGGACGGCCCAAAAATCTGCTGTGCCTGTCCCTGTGCAGGATTCACCTGGAGGACCTCAGCCAGAGCGTGCTGCTGCACATGACTGAGAAGCTGGGCTACAAGAACAGCGATGTCATCAACACTGTGCTGTCCAACAGGGCCAGCCATACCCTGGCCATCTACTTCCTGCTCAACAAGAAGCTGGAGCGCTACCTGGCCAGCCTCAGGGTGAGCACTGCTGGGGCAGGAGGGGACAAAAAGGCTCCCAGTGGCCTGGCTTGCTGGCATTTCATCTCACAGAATCCCAGAACATCCCAAGGGTCATCCCCTGTGAAGTGCTGCATCCCTGTGTTCAGATATTTCTGTTGTTTGGAGTAGCAATAGCTCAATTTATTGAGTCAGGACATCAAGAAGCAGCTTAAGAGCTCTTAAACTTATTTAGCTTTTAAACGAAAACTCAGCTGAAAGTTTTACCACATGTAATCTCTCTGAGCACGGCTTGGGCCTTCCAATTTGACAACAGCTTCTTAGTTCTTTTCCTTGCCTCAGTCCTTTTCACATTAGTAATGATGCCACCAATGATATTTAAAGTGTAATGGACCAAATCCATCATCGCTGTAAGGTGATGCTCCCCTGCTGAATGCCAAGAGTGGGTACAGTCTGTTAAGCAGTAATTAAATGTTAGTTTTCCCTAATTGTCTTACATATTTTGCTCTTCTGTGCTTTTCTCTCCACAGAAGGCTGAAGGCCAGGACAGTATTTGCCACAAGAACCAGCTATACCAGATAGAAAAATACAAGGCAAATAAAGACTCCTATGAGGTAAAGCTCACCAAAGCTTGTTGCATTGCTTTGAAAGCAGATTGAATTTGAGCATCCTTGATGATTGTGATTAAAGTGATGGGTTTGGGAGCTGTGGAGAAAAGAAAGACCTGTGATCTTGACTGTGCAGGACAAATAACTCCCTTTATTTCTTTTCAAAGAAACAAATAGTAACCCCCTAGAGAGGAAATAGAAAGGTGGTTTTTAAAGAAATGAAATGCTTTTAAATCTCAGTTTGGCAAAATGATGCAAACGTGGGGGGTTCCATAGCTTCATTCTGGGGTGCACGTTGCTGGTGTTAGAAAAAGATGAAAACAGAGTGTTCTTGAGGCTCTGAGCCTTGAGACCTTGGTGCTGTAGGACAGAGTGACAGCCAGGGTGACTCTGCTGGTGTCCTGGGCCAACCCTGGCTTGACTGCCAGGAGCTGTATTAGCACAACACTCTTCAAAGTCAATTTTCTCTGCTCCTTAGCAGAAGTGATGCAGGATCAGCCTGCTGCATCGTGAAGGAATTCCCTTGGGCACACAAAAGATTTAACCTCTTGCTCTGTCGGTCTTCAGCCTTCTTGCCTGCAAGCAGAGAAGGTATTTGCTATTAAATCATGGCTGGATTTTTCTTCCCTGGCTGATTCCTTGCCAAGCACTAAAATTACAGGAGTAATATGAGCTGTGCAAGTCTTCCCTGCCAACACAAAGAGCAGCATTCTTGAGGAGTCTGCCTGTTCCCAAAGCTGCTCCTCAGCACTGGATTGATGATCTAATTGCAGGGGCAGATTTGTGTCGTGGCTGGTTTTGTTTATTATAAAGGCTGCTTGCAAGACAAGCTGAACTGCAAGCCAGATGGAAATATCAGGGCAAAGTATTTATTATTTTCTTGAATAAATCAAAACCATCTTACTTGAAATGGATCAGCAGTGGATAGACTCAATGAATATGATATTTCACAAAGCTCTCACAAGCCACTCCAGCTATTGCAAGGCAGCATTCCCTGGAAACAGGGGCAGGTACTGGGAGCTGAACACTTCAGATCCTGCATGGAGCATCTTGGTTCTGCCTGGACCAGCTGCTGGTGTCACATCCCTGAGCAGTGACAGAGCCACTGCTCTCTGGGGTTCTGCATTCTCCAGGGATCAGCTCACAGCTTCTGTTCCTGTGCAGGAGAGGCTGAGCTTTTCCCTGAGGAAAGCTGGAGACTAACAGCAGTGCCAGGGTATGGCCTCAGTTTTGTTTGTGGGCTTGCTTAGGGAGAGGAGCTCCCTCCAAAGCCTCTCCTGCACTCAGAGTTAGTCCCAGGGTAGCTATTTTATGGATGAAGAGGTGTCATGTATGTCTTGAAATACTTAACAGGATGCACTCACTGGGCAGACACTGCAGTAATAACAACAACAACAACAACAACAATAATAATAATAATAATAATAATAATAATAATAATAATAATAATAATAATAATAATAGAAACAGCCTGTTCTCCTGCTGCATGGGCACAGAGTGTGGAAGTGCAGGCCAGGCTGGGCTCAGGGAGGGTGTCCCTGCCCGTGGCAGGGGGTAGAGATGGACTCCAAGCTCCCTGTTAACCCATTCTCTGGTTCTACAGTGTTTTCTGTCACTTTAGCTGTACTTACACAAGGGGATTATGTTGGTTTTACTGTAGCAGGACAGGTGAAGCAGCACACAGGGGTGAAGGCACACCCTGGGGTGCTGCTGCTGTTTGTAACTAAGGCAGACATCTCTCCTAAAATGCCTCTCCGCGGGTGGAACACAGCCTTGGCAGTGTCCAGCTCAGTGAGTGCCACTGGGACTCGGGTTTTGTGAGCTTGGGAAGGATCATGAGCTGGAGATGGAATCCCCTGATGCCTCCCCACCATTTCCAGAGCAGGAATTGGGAGCCACTGGTCCCTAGGCAGGCACTGCAGCCAAGCAGAGCTGCAGGTTGCCATGGGAATAAGGAGGGGAGGGATGGTCAGCTCCAGCTTCAGCAGACCTGAAATTTCTCCCACCTCTCTCCAGCCATGGGAAATAAGGACTTGGCTTCAGGAGGGGCTGCCAGCAGCTGGGGCAGGCAGAGGCACAAGGGCAGTGGTCATATCCTGCCCTTCTCTTTCCTGGAGAGGGGCCCAGGCTGCTGTGAAGGTTTCCAGGCTGGTGTCACTGCAATGCTGTGCAGGGACAGGGAGGCAGGCAGGAGCCCATGGCTCTCTCCATCTCTTTATTTGTGGAAGGGGTCTTGGGATGAGTGAATCCAGGGGAGCTAATGGGCTCAGATGTGGAATTTGCAGTTTTTAAAAACTAGTGTCCTTGTCCTATCACCATGCCAGACATGGCCAAGGCAAATACCCTTTATCTGCCTTTCAAATCCATTGCTGGGACTAAGAGTAGGTTTGAGGGTCAAGGTCAGGACAGGAAATAGCAGAGGATGATGTAATTCCCAACCTATGCAAGTACAACATACTGGTACAGCTCCTGCATGATGGGACACGGCCCTGCAGTGCAGAGGGAACTTTTGTAACTCTCCTGGATGAAATCTTCCTTCCCTTTTCAAATATAAGTGCCTGGCACCTTGGGAGTTCAGGACTTTGGTCCTGAGCCTCTCACAACCGTGGTCATTAAGGAGAAACATTAGCAGTTTCAGAAATCCTTCTAAGACAATTTGCAGTGTTCATCCAGCGTGAAGTAATTAATTGCCAGCACCGGATATGTGAATTTCCTGTGCCAGGGGTGCTTTAATTGTGTGTTGCTGTGGCTGGGAGGATGTACCAGCAGGGAGAGGGCAAAGGCAGGAGCACTTGGCAGGTGAGGAGCTGCAGCTTGGCTCGTGCACCATCAGGCTAAAAATACTGCAGCCCTGGAACGTCCTGCACCCAGGCAGAGGCTGCAGCAACCAGCACACAGATCCTTCCTCACCTATCCAAAATAGCAGATAGCTCCCAACAATCTGGATTGGCTTCTGTGGGCTTATTATAGTCACCACTTAGTCTCACCCTCACAAGTACCTTTATAAAAAAATCCTAGGGAGAGCCTGGTCTCTGCTGAAGACTCTCTCTCGACAGCAGAGTTTCAGAGCTGTGGGAGGAAAACCAGTGGGCTCAGAATTAGCTGCACACCTTCCCCTGGCTGGAGGGATGGATGGGGCCAAAAAACACGTGCACAAAGGGAGGCTGAGGTGAGAAAATCACAGAGGATCTCAGGTTCTTCTTCTCCCAAGTCACTCACCTAACCGTGTTGGTATTAAAACTAAAAACGTTGTTTTATGAGTCACTGAAGGTCTTCTTTCCAACTCTGTAACTCCTGAAAGGTTGCAGAGTCCAGCAGTGCCCAGACACCATCTGTGCAGGGAGTCTGGCTCCATCTGAGCTGGCAATGTTCATCATGAGTCCAGACTTTTGCCTCTTCTGTGCCTGTCTTGCTTCCAGAGCTGTTTAGTGGCCCAGGAGAATCCAGGTTGTCTTCTGCATCTTTCTTTTCCTCTCTCACATGTTTGTATGCTCTTTACTTTGAGGGTTTTCATGGACTCCACATCAGTGAGCTTACAAAAGAAAATCAAGAGTGGCAGTGCATAATTAGCAGACAAAACACAGGCACATAACTGGGGGAAGGAGCTTTCCTTCACTTTTTAAAAAAGACTTGTATTTGCAGAGACCTTTTAATCAGATGCAGCAAAATATGTTGATTAGATGATAACTATGACCAAAAAAACAACTCCAAATCACCAAAACATTTTTTTTAATGTGAAGTAAGACTCTGGGCTCCCCTAGAAATCAGTGGCAGGTAAAGGGTATTGAGCAGTTTGCTGAATCCAGTGACTGAAAGAAGATGCAATGAATTTTCACTGTAAAACAGTGCTTTGAAACCTGGCTTCCTCTTCAGAGTCCTGCTCCCAGCTTCTGTTTTTCCTCTGTCTTCACTGGAGATCAAAATCTATCTTCTTCTGGCAGTCCCACCTTCAGCTACCTTCCCCAACAGGATGAGGAGTTAGGGCTCAGGAAAGGGGTGGCTCAATGATTTTCTCCCCCTCCACGTCTTGTGCAGATGGTGTAAAAGCAAGGGCTATATTCCTCCAGATCTTGTCTGAACAGAAGATAAATTACTCAGAGGCTCTAAACTGCTTTAAAACTTTGCAGCTCATCATTCTAAATCTCAGAGGGAGTGGAGCAAAGAGAAAACAAGGACTTTTTTTGGTGCTTAAGTAGGGCATTTCAGGTGTGGAGGAGCACAAATCTTTATCTGCTTTCTCCAAGAGAAAAGCTTTCTTTTTCCTTTAGTTTTCCAAAACCAGCTTTCACACTGCCCGAATGCCAGAGCAGATGGGAGCCATGAAATCATGGCAAACTGATGAGAGGAAAATGAGAGGACTTAGTTACTCTGAGTAGTCAGAATAAGTTCCTTGTAAATACAAAGTACTTAACCCACCTTGTAGATCTGGGGGTCACTGAAACTTCCCTTGAGTAAACCAAATTGTTCTTGTTTGTTTTACAACCTAAAGGACAAAAAACTCAAAGAGCAAGAAAAGAAAGGGGAGATTCTTCACCGTCAGCTCCCAAAGAAAACTGAGAAAAGTCCAGTTTCATATAGACAGCCTTCTTCCTGTCTTATCTCACAGATCCAGAACACCAAGGCTCTGCTGAAGGACCGGAAAGTCGCCAAGGCTGGGGGTCTGGAGAAAGGTCAGTGGAGAAAGGCCAGTGGTGGGTCTGTGTGTGCATGTGTGGTGTGCTGTTCCTGAGCCTGTCCTGCCCTGCCTGCTGTGTGTTTGTGAACAGAGACTCCAGGCTTGCATTCCCTGTCTGGATAATGCCAGCACACATGGAATGAGCCACCCTGAGGAAACCATGCAGGCAGGAGTCTTCACTTTGTGTGTTTGACAGAATTCCTGTACTACTTTAAAAAGGAAGTTCCTTCCCCTGTGTACATGTCCCTCATACAAAACCATCCTCGCTCACACTGGTGTTTTGAAAGCATCACCACCCACCATGGATCACTGAGGAACCAGAGCTGGTAGCCAAGCTTCTTCCTACCAGCCACTGTGTTTTCCTGACAGGGGGCTAAGGAGCAGCAGGGGAGAATCTCTGACCTCCAGGAGTCCCTGGGAGGAATTGATGGTGGAGCGATGGGAAAAAGGCACTGCCAACCTCAGCAATTGCCCATCAGCCAAAGGAGGGGGGAAATCATGAGCAGGGAAAGGAAAAGATGTGACAGCCAGAGGAGAGCAGGGCATTAATCACAAAGGGCAGCCTGAGAGGGGTGGGTGAGAACTGCTGGCAAAAGGGGGATGGAGAAAGGAGTGGAGGTAAAGGGGAGTCAGCAGAATGGGGTATGGGCAGTGCACACTGGCATGGGAGACACTGAGGAGCAGAAAGGTGATGTAGCTCCACTGTTAAATAGGGAGCTAAATGAAGGGAGGTCACTGCAGAGAGGTGTGGGGAAATACAGTGATGGAAAACATCCGTGGTGTCAGGGGGTTATTCAGAGTGGTGGCTTGTGATGCTTTCATGCTCATTGTCGTGACTTGATAATTTATCACTTGTTGTGCTCAGCGTGAAAAAAATTGTCCATATAGTATCTGTCTGGCAGCACAGGAACCTCTGCTGCAAGGTGGCAGGAGTCCAGAGAGCTGGTCAGGAGTAGGACATACTTCCTGTGAAAAAATGTAAAAAAAAGTCTAAAATGCCCATTTTTCTCAGATTTGCTATCCCTTTTGGGCGGAAGACACATGGGGAAGAAAATCTAGTTCACTTTTTCCCTCTCTATGTTTCTCCCTGCTTTTTTGTTCTGAAACCTGAAAATCATGCAGATCTCAGCTAAAGCATTTCTCTGCTTATGGAGACTATGTTTTGACACATCTTGAATAATCTTGGCCAGTCTTAGAAAGAAACTGGTCAGATTGGACTTCTTTTTTTACCAGACAAGTGTGAAATTTTATCCTGTTCATCCATTCAGGTCTCAAACCCTGACAAGATCATCCCTCCACAAGAAATACACATGAGATTTGTGGCTGACTGCTGGCAGAGCTAAATTATTTTGGATGCTTTTTAGATGATTTGAGAGCGAGGGAACTGATGGAATAGCTACCAGTTAATTCAATTAGGGGGGACCTGGCAGTTAGGTTCCTTGGACAGCTTTCCATCAAGGCAGCAAAACGTGCTTGCTTGTGCTTAGCTTGGCATAAGGCAGTGCCAGTGTTCTGTAGGAGCTGAGCAGATCTTCTCCATGAGCTGTTTTGTTTGATTGGGCCAAATCCTGCAAGGATTGTTCCATTTATTTTTGGCCCTTGCTGGAGGAAGGTTCTTGTTGAAGTTGGTGCAGCAAATCTGTTCCAACTGTAACAGCCTGAATCTGGCCGGTGCTGCTGCTACTCCATATTTACATGTGTGAAACCAGGAACAGATTTTGTTCCAAAATGCAAGGAGAGCCATCAGGGATTAACTCACTGTGCTCCCCTGTGTCTCTAGATGTGTCAGGCCCAGCAAGAGCCACACAAAGTTGTGCTAAGAAAGGAGAAATGTGAGATTTCTCAGGCATGGCGTTAGAGGATATAATTAATACAAACAACTGAAGACATCTGTGGGTTCCCTTTTCAAGTCCCTGTCTCAGTTTCAGCACTTTTCCTGCCCAGAAGGAAAAGGGCAGATAAATTCCCCATGAAACAATGGTGTTAGTATTAGGGAATTGGGTTCTGAGTGTATCCCAGAGCAGTTGTAGCTGGTGCATTTATCAGGTTCCTGTGTGGCAGTGCTGGGAACTGCAATGTTCTCTTCTGCTTCCTTCTCCCATTGCTTTGCAGACTCCGGAGGTGGCGTGAGCCCTTTCCACGAGCCCCTGGCATCCAAGACTGGCTGTGTCACTTCCAGCTCCCTGGAATACCTGGAGGTCCAGCAGCCACCCCCCAGGACCCCCCGACTCCTCAAGAGGCAGGAGTCTCCCCAGCCAGAGCCGTCCCGGATCGGGGGCCGGGCAAAGGACTCCCCTCTCATCCTGAATATTGTGCACTCCTTCGAGTCAGTTGACAGAGAAGACCAAATAGACCAGGTTTCTCCCTCTCACCAGTACAGGATTTTAGGCTCCCCAATGAATTTCCCTTACAAAAGCTCGAGTGAAAGGACACTGTCCCCACTGTTTCCCCCGAGGAGCACGTCCCCCATCCACCCCACCCAGGTCTCCTTCACGTATGAAGAGAAAGCGTATCCAGCAAAGGAGGAGGCAGTGTCCCCTACCCAGCTGGCCCCCAGCAACCCCTTGGGCAGCCCAAACTGTGTGAAAAGCAGGGGCAGGTTCCCCATGATGGGGATTGGACAGATGCTGCGAAAGAGGAACCAGACCATGCAGTCAGCGAGTGAAAAGCCCCTGGAAGCCAGGATGCCCCAGCTGCAGCAGATGAGCCCCACACAGATTTCCTTCAACACAGAGGCTGTCAGCGGCCAGTGTTAGTCTGACATCCTGGGATTTGCACTGCTCTTCTCTGGGATCCACCCTTTTTCTCCTTTAAGCAAGAAGGGAAAGCCACAGGCACCTTGCTGTCACTGCAGGATACCCCACAGTGGTGCAGCACAGGAAATCGGAGGTTTGTTTGCAAGGGAGGCATTGTCCTACGTATTAAAGTTGAAAGAAAAGGGCTCTGCTTGTGCTGTTAAGAAATACTTGCCTTTGGCACCTGACTGTACAGTAAAACATCCTGCAGGAGCTGCGTGGATCTGTATTTTCACTGCTCTCACCCGGCTGGAAGAGCTGTGAGCACCCAGGGTTTGGTTCCTCCAGGAAATCACTGGTGCCACGGATGCCAGGCCAGGATCTGTGGTGAGACTGTCCCTGCTCCTCCTGCCTGTGCCACACAGCATATGGTGCTGCTGCAGGCATTGCTCCTGGAGCAGGGGAGGGGGAAAATCCCAGATGCTCCGGCCAAAGTGAGCTCGCTGACAAGCCCTGCCAAGAAGGTGAAGGTGGTAGAAGCTTGAATAAAGACACAAGTGGTGTAGTTCAGAAAAAGTGGGATTATTGGAATTCAAAGCAGATTTTACTGTTAATTACATAAAGTAGGTAATAACACAGTCTTTTTTCATAAAGAAAACTATGATTTAATCATGTCACAAGAAACATGATTATTTAAAAACAAGTGTCATCATGTGGAAATTCACTGCATTAGCCCCTGTTACATCAACGCAGCATTGGACACACCTGAAGGCTTCTCTGAGACTGCAGTGAATTAAAAAGACTAATAAAGGACATATGAACCTGTACCAAGTCCCTTTTATATTCCAAGATTGGTAATGTAGTGGTTACCAAAAATTGGGTATTTGTTATGAGCAGTGAAGATTAACTTTCTTAAAAGACACCATGTTCTGTATACCAGTCTTGTTTTTCTAAGTAAATTATACATCTGAGAGGTTGGCAACATTTTTTTTTGCTTCTGTTTCTGTCCTCAAACCATTTCCTATAAATTAGAAGGTTTAGCCAAAGACAAAGACTGTTCTTTTCTCTCATCTGTACCATCCCTGTGTACGTATTTGTGTGTTCAGAGCATCTCAGCAAAGCCTGTTCCCCTCAGCACTGGAGTTTGGCACTCTGCAGAGTCCATGTGCATCTTGGACCCTTCGGCGGAGTGAGGACTCCCACCTCTGAGGGAGTTGTGCTACCTGTTAAATAATACACAAGAAAGCCCAATATGATGAGAAAAGACAGCCCTGAAGCAATTTTATCCATTTTCAGATCAAGAAGTGTTGCATTCTGTTTGTAGGGAGCACCTGTGCATCCCAGGGGGCCATTTTAACTCCTTCATTTATAAGCATCAGAGCATTTTCATTTCTCTTCATGCTAAGAAACACATTTGTGCTGCCAGGCCAGTGGGCAGGGACCACTGAAATCAGGGATCACTGAAATCCCCCCTTTGTGTGCATCAGACTTGCATACCCGAACAGATGGCAGACACTGACTTGAATTACAAACTCAGGTTTATTTGGAACTCAATAAAAGGTTGGGGGAGGCACGAAAGAGACATGGTTTGGGTTTTTTGTTGGTTTGTTTTTGTTGGTTTGTTTTTTTTTTGTGGAAACACAGGAAATATGTGTAAGAATCAGAATGAAAACAAATGCTAAATCTTTTATATTTATAGAGAATATATGAGTACTACACTGCTAAAAAATAACCATGTATTCAGCATAGTCAGTAGCTATGTACAGTCCAACTACAGTGACCACAGAAAGGATCTACTGAACATCATAGTGGAAATTTCAGGGGGGAAAGCTGTATTCAGTATCATTATTAAATATATGTACTTTTTAAATAAGATTGCCACAGGCTGCTGACTCTGTTTGCCAGGTCACTCTGTAGCAAAGACAAGCTCAGGACAAGGCCAGGTTGGATGGGGCTTGGAGCAACCTGGTCAGGTTGAAGGTTGAGCTTTTTTTCTGGTGTTTGCCTCAGTCTTGGCACCAAACCTGTCATGAATCAGTTTGACAGCTGAAAATGCACCTCACACTTCAGGCTGGATGTTGGGAAGGGAGCAGTGCTGAGCTTTGGTGTGAGATGGAGACGCCTCTGTGGGGCTTTTCTGAGCTGCTGATCACAGGCAGAGTCAGGCACAGCCCAGCAGAGCCCATGGAAACATGAAAACTGGAGGGTTTTGCAAACTGGCTGATCACTGGGCAGCAGTTCAGGATCCAGAGTGGTAAAAGTGTTTTTGTTCAGGCTCTTCTGCTTGGAAAAACAGGTGTTGGATTTATTCAGTGAGAAAGAGCAGAAATCAGCTGCTGTTGCTGAAGGTGTTGTCTTTGTACTTCTCCTGTAAATGGGCTGCTAAATACCAAAAAACTTCGCTGCTTGTAGCACCCCAAGCTCATATGGACCATGCTTATCCAGAAGTGAGCAGAAAATTCAGGGGCACTAGTGCTGTGTGCAGGAGACTGGATTTTGCCTGTCTCTTCCCTGATTTTTCCATCCTTTGTGGCCACAAATGGTGAATTTTCTCTCGTGTATCCTCCCTCCACATGGCTTCCTTGGAGCATCACAGAACTCTTCAATATTTGATCTCCAAGGAAGCCTGGAATAGGATTCTTCCTGCTACAGGCAATCAGAAGAACAAAGGGATGGAGCCTAGAGTGTGTTTGGAGTTTGCAGGAGCATCTCTGCTGTCTCCCTGCTGATGCCAGGAGAGAAGAAATAAGATGGTTATTGAGTAAGGCTGACGTGCTAAGCTTGTTTTAAAGTTAAAAGAAAGATAGTATTTATTAATGTTTGTAAGAAGAGCACTCTTCTACCCATACAAGAGAAAAAACCCCAATTCCTTGTCTCTCTTATAAGCAGAAAGGACAGAATCTAGAGCAAAGAAAGGTCACAAGATGGCTGTTAGATAAAATGAGGTTTTTCTCTCCTATCTCTGCCTGCTCCCAGACAATTTGCCTGTGTGTGGACTGGGAACTATATTTCCTGTGCATCCCAATGAGCTGATTGGCGTTTCCTCTACCTGATCACCAGCCCTTATAAAATCTGGAAAATGCCTGATTTCAGACTCCCTGTGGTAGAAAGCAGCCAGGAGGGCTCAGACATTTTTCAGGAGGCTGAGGGATGCTGGAATGGGATCTGTGACAGGTGCTGTCAGGCATGACCTTTTCTGACAGCTCATAAACAGAAACCCAAGGCCTTTTTCTTTGTTTAAGCACCAAGGGAAATTTCAGTTGTGAAAGCACTGATCTGCAATGGCTCTGCCTCAACCCTCAGAGCAAAAGCTATTCAACCTTTCCCATTCCTGGCCCCAGACACAGCAGATTCTCTCCGTTTCTCCTGCGTAGGGGAAGGAGGACACAACAGGACTGTGCAAAGGTGACACTGCAGTGCCAGGGACGGGGTCTCGCTCTGTCAGCACATGGTGACAGAACTGTCACAGGTCACTGAAATGCTCCCAAGGGAATCTGAGAGGTTTGAATCTGCTGTTACCATCCCTGGAGCCTCAGGTGTTGGAAGTGACACTGCAACTGGGCTGGATGTCTGGGTGCAGAGCTCTGCATGAAAAGACCTGGATGCTTGTGCAGGGAAAGTGCTTCAGAGTGTAAGGCTGGGGAAAACAAAGTGTCTGAGAACTCAGATTTTGGTGAAAATGGAATGCATCTGGTGCTTTTCCCCAAGCTGAAAGTAGTTCTATGCTTAGCTTTCCCCTTCCTAAATCAGTGGAATTATGCTTTTGGGAGCATACCTTCCAGCAGCTGTGTTTGGGGTTTCTCTGCTGAGCCAGCATTCCTAGCAGCACTTGCTGTGCAATGTTCACTTGGGCTGGAGCAGCCCCACTGCAGCTTCAGGGCTGGTGCAACGTCTAAGGATGGGAAGGGAGCTGCCAGGGAGGCTCCCTGCCAGGCAGGGCTGTCAGGAGAGGGGCTCAGAGCTGCTAGGAATCACAGGTACACACGTGTTGTCCCTAAGGGCTTGGATGCCTCTCTGCAAGCAGGAGGGGCTGGGTCCCACAGCATTCCTTTGAGAGGTGCTCAGTACAGCTCACAGCCAAAACTGCACTGTGGACAGGTGTTTCAGAGTGTCTGTTCTACCAAGAAATTACTGGGAAATGGGGGCTGGGCAGGGGTTCAGGGTCTGTGCCAGCTGCCTTCACTGTATATATGCAGAAATATCATTGAGGTGAAGCAGAGCAGATTGTCTGGTACCTTGCAAGGACAATCACCACACCCCAGGGGCCCCTCTTACAGCACTTCATTTCAATATTTCATCCACAGCTGCAGCTGGCTGTGACCCCTCTGTCCTTTCCTGGTCACTGGGCAGGGATGTGAACCTTCAGCTGTGCTGGGAGTTTCCTGTGGAGCTGCCCTGGTGGCTTTGCCCTGGGTAGGAAACGCTGGCCTGGCTGTCCTGGGGTGCTCTGGGTGCAGTGGAGCATTGATGCTGTTTCTCAGGGTGCCTGTCAGGTTCAGCTCATCCTGAGTGAAGAGCTGGGCTGGCAGATGGCCTGGAGCTGGGACTAGAGCATGTAGAACACTTACTGTGTCTCTTAAGTGTCAGCAAAATGCTGCCTTCCCCACCCCCAGCACAGGTTTTTCCTGGGTTGAGATCCCACATTTCACTTCAGGGAGGGGAGGATGTGCTGGGGTCGTGGTCTGGGCTATTGTGCCTGTCTGGCCTCTGGTCCAGGCTGGGAGCCCTGACATGGGGACCTGAGGTGACATGGACACACCCATAGACCTGCAGGACCTGTGGTTTCCACTGATTTCCCTGCCTTGGATTGACCCCTTGAGCCAAGGCTTTACACACAGGGCAGGATTTTCCATGAGGTTAAAACCCTCATTCATTAGCATGAAGGATGGGAGACCCTCCAAAGCTCCAAATCCAGCCATTCCTCTGACAAACAGCCCTCGACTCCCACAAGTGACAGGGACCTGACCAATGCCACAGGGACTTTTCTGCCTCGGGAAGCTCCACCTGCACAGCCACTGTCAGCAGGGAGGGAAGAACCTCCCTTTGCCTTCAGGCACTGCACACCAGCCTGGAAAAAAGCTCCTTCCAAAAAGCCACCCAGCACCTGTTGCTTAGTGCTGGGCTGAGCCCCTGAGCCCAGGCTGGGGGGTGGCAGCAGTCTCCATAGTGATTAATTAATCATTAATTGCATCTCTGCAGACAGGGCAGCGTGACTTGGCAGGGGGAACTGGGAGGTAGGAGCAGGAATAAGGCAGAGCAGACCTGCCGTGTGTTCCCACAGCTCTCCTGCTCTGTGGAAGGTGTTCAGGTGCCAGCACAGGGCTGGGGCAGAGATGGAGAATTCCCTCTGCCACCCAAACAAGTGATTTCATGGGAGATGAGACTTCCCTGCCCACCACACCTGATCCAAAGGCACGAGCAATGAGGAGGCGCAGGCTGACAGTGAGGAGGATGAAAATCCTCCTGGTGTTCCCTGATGCCTGTGCTGAGCAATCCTTCCAGGAAAGAGGGATGTGGCATCTACCTGAGCCCTCTCACAGCCTGTGCTGTGGGATACCTGGGCCGACATCCTGTGAGACTGATTTAGGGATGCTCAAGCGTTCCAGGGAGGAAAAGATGTCAGGAAACAAATACCTTCCACATTTCTCTCTTTGCTGGGAGAGCTTAATGCTGTGTGCTCAGGCAATTCCTTCTCTTCCCAGCCCACCCTTTTCTCAGAATGTTTTCCACTGCTTGAATTGTGGTTGCCAGGAGAGCAGCTTGCATGGACAGTGTCATTTTTATTCAGTTACCTCCAATCCTCCTTGAATAAAGACATCAAATCCCGAGGCACTGCCAGGCTGGGAGCCCGATTATTTTTTTATTTATTTACCTGTGCCTCCCAGGCTGAGGATGGGATTACACAGCAATTAGGGAAGATCAGACTGACCTATTCAAAGGGATGCTGACATCTCAGAAACAATTCTTACAGGAGTTTCACACTGGCCAGTCCTTAAAGCCTTTCAGGCATGGTAAATAAACCTTAAAAGTCAATTTTTTTAAACCCATTTGTACATTGTGCTGGGGTGATGAGGGACAAGAAAGACAAACTGCTGGCAATTACCTGTGTCACAGTGTCACACTCTGCCATGGTGACAGCCCTGCTCAGGCCTGCCCCCAGGTACTGACCTGGAAACATGAGATGGCTGTGGGGGGGTTTTCATCTTTGAAAGAAAAAGTAATTGATGCCTTGGAGTGGCTGCTGTGCCTTCAGAATCTGAAAGAGCTACTGACTGTACAGTATTTTTTAATAACTAGCCATGCAAGCCGAGGGTTGCAGTCATGAATTCATGTATTTTAATAGACATGAATCTTACTGCTCCTTAATATCTAAAAATCCTGGTGCTCAACTTCCCCATATTTCTTCCAAAAAGGGGCCTTCCCAAAGCAGCTGTGCTTGAGCAGAGGGCTTAGACAAAACAATTAGAATTAGGGATGGCTTGTCTGGGATAAGACAGGACAATGCTTTTACTGTCCTTATCTCTCTCTTTGATCCTCTCTCCAAATAGCGGCTGATGCTGGTTTTAGTGGTTTAGGTCTGTGCACCACTTGAGGATGGAAGGACTGCTCCTGTCACATGTCTAAAGGCATCACAGGACTTGGCAGGACTCCTGATTTTCAGTGGTTGGTGATATTTGTGTTTGTGCAACTTTGTCCTTAAAACTGAAGCCTAGAATGTCTGGGGAAATTGTGGCTTTTGCAAAATTTTGTAAAGTTTCCTGATTGCTGCTTTTCCCCCTGTAATTTGTGCACATCTGATAAATAGTTGTATTCCTAAGGTTGCATGAAGATTATATTTATATTTCAAAGTTCAAAACTTCTGCTGGGATGCTTTAGTCACGAGAAGCAAATTTTGTTGGCTGTGATGGTGAGAGGTAAAAGGGGGCAGTGAAAGGGGGCAGGAGGACTTATGGTGTGGCAGATGTGCTTGTCTGTAACAGTCAACATTAAGGGAAGAGCAGTCACAGGTTGTAAAACCTCTTGCAATGAAACCAGGTTGCTAGAGAGGCAAAATCCAAGAGAAATCCGTGGACAAGCAGAGCAGGAGTTGCTGCTCTGTTGCTAGGTGATGGATCTGTTATCATGCTAATGACAGTGAAGGATGATACTGGTACCAATAAAACATCTTTCATCTGAGAATTACCAAGGGTTTTCCAGACAGCAAGGCTGTATTATTCCCATTTACTAGAGGCACAGACAGAGATGAATTGATTTGCCAAAGGTCACCGACGGATTTCGGAATAAGAAATTGCCCTATTTGAGTTTTATGAGGCTGGGGATTGCCATAAAGCCTTTCTTTGCAATCAATCCTTTCCCCTCCCCTCATCCATCACCCCCACATCCCTCTCTCTTGAGGGGACATGCTCCTGTCTTGTTTGTCATTCTCGTTTTGTTTAGATTACAGGATCCCCTGGCCCTCGAGTGTGGCTTAGCAGGGGTTGTGCAGGGCAGAATGATGCATGGACCAAGCTCAGATGTTTTGGGGCTGCATGAACAAGAAGAAAACAACCATTTCTCCCAGGTACTCTGACCAGGGAAAGTCCAAGGGGCTCCTCAGGGACAGCAGTGCTGTGACTTTGGGGTGAGGGGCTTTGAGGTTTCCCCCTTACACACTCACCCCCAGCACAGCCCACGAGAAGCCTGTGTGAGGAGAAATGCAAACTCTCCTAAACCCCCCAAAAACCTCTCTGCCTGACTGTCTGCACGGCTCTTCCCAGTACTGGGAGTTCTCAGGTGTGAATCAGTGCAGGCATGAGTCAGGCATCACTTTTTGTTAGAGATCGTGAGGGAAACACGGGCCAGCCCATATTCTGGCACTTGTGGGAGAACAATCATCTGATTCCTGCTGGAACAACAGCGTTTCCATGATGACAAGGAGCAGCCTGCATCCTTGATGTGTAGTCTGGCAAGGGGAGCAGGGTGGGAACATGGAGAAGGAATACCTGCAGGAGAGATTTTATGGAGTCATCCTTCCCCAGGGTCAGAGCTGGATGTTTATTGCACCAGATGCTGGATGTGCATCCCACCAGGAGCTGGATGTTTATCCCACCAGGTGCTGGATGTGCATCCCACCAGGTGCTGGATGTGCATCCCACCAGGTTCTGGATGTTTATCCCACCAGGTGCTGGATGTTTATCCCACCAGGAGCTAGATGTTTATCCCACCAGGTACCTCCTAAGATGCTTCCAAAGACACAAACCCAGCAGCTTCCCCTATCTCTGAGAGAAGCACTGGGACTAGGCAGGAAAACGGGGCTTTTACAGTAGGTCTTGATTTCCTTTTCTTGATGTGTAAAATAGGGAAGCTTCTCATCTCTATCTGACGGTCTCTGTGAGAAATTACCGAGTCTTTCTACAATGCAAATTGCATTCATGGGAGGTGTTAAGCATTTGAATTACTCTGCTCCTGCTTTTCCTACTTCTCAGAGAACTGGCAGGTTTCCTCAGCTTCACTGACTTCAGGGCAGAAGGACACAGCCCCAGAGCAACTGGAGCACAGGAGCCAAACAGCAGCTTTGTGGGCTTTGTTCAATTTGTGTAAAAGAACTTGAAACCTCAGGGCATGTCTGTCAAATAGATCCTACTGGGCTGCCACATCCTCCTAATTGATGTAGGGCTGCCACTGACTGGCTAAGAAAAAAATCTGTGTTAGCTGCAATCCTGAAAAGCATGAGTTGTAGACATGAATTTAATGTTAGCAGGTGCTCTACTGGATTAAAATCCCCAAATCAAAGCCCAAAACCCCAAAATGTGAAGTGACACTTTTTTAGGCAAATGCACACTCGGGGCAAGCAGGGATATTAGGAGCCGGGTGAAGTGAACCAAGGAAAACCCCTCATGGCCCTCAAAATCTTAGATTTTGAGTTATGCTTGAGCCTGGCTTGCAGGAGAGCCTGGAAGCTCTGCACTTGGTTAACTCCTTCCAAAAAGTCACTTCAAAGCAGGGACAGGGAGCAGCAGGAGAGAGACAGAGTGAGCTGATCTCAGAATTGTTTAAAACTTGGCAGCTGGGCCAGCCTTTGATAATGAAACTCCCACCACTTCACTCTCAAATCGTGACTGAGAGAAACAATGCTTATCTTCAAACCTGCCCTGCAATCCAGATAATCCAGATAAGGGCTTTGTGCAGCACACTTTGGGACACTGGGAGGAGGTTAAACAGAAAACATAACCTTAAACTACCATTTTCTGTTATTCTCATATGGACAAAAAGAAAAAACTAGATACAAACTGGTTCAGATTTGCTCCAGGCTTGCACCAGCTGCTCGATGTGGGGTCTGGACTGTGTAGAAGGAGCACCTGAAGGGGAGGACCTGCCTTTGACTTGCAGCCAAGGCTTTCCTGAGGTGGCCCCTTCCCAGAAGCAGCACGAGGTTTTCTGTCTCAGCTGCAGCCCTGGTGGAGGGCAGGCTGCTGGATGAGATCCCATGCATATATCCCAGATCAATTTGTTTCACAGCCAAGCTCTCTCCACAGCCCACTCTTCCCTCTGGCAGTCTCTCCCAAGCCCTTTACACTCTTAGGGCTCACTCAGAACCCTAAACCTAATCCCAACCTCACCTCAGCAGCAATGGATGCTGTCCAGGATCATCAGGGTTCAGGAATGCTGGCACTGTTCTTTGGGAAGATCCCACAAGAGGTGGGAAAGAGAGAGCCAGAAACTCAAATATTGTTTCTTTGAGTATTTGGAAGGAAAAAAGGAGAACAGGATTTCAAAGGAATGGGCAATGCACCCCTGTCCCAGCTAAGCCCTGTGTTGCTTGTTTATATTTATACAGCATATTTCTTATAGCTGGAATGCCTGGAAGACTTCCTCAAGGATCAGCAAGGGTTTTCTGCCAGGTACTGCTGTGATCAAGGTGGATCCTACACCCTACACCAAACAAATGAAGAGGAGCAGGAAAACAAAGAGTTAATATCGGTTAGTGTCATAATCCTTCAGGAGCTACGTGTTTTTTCTGCAGGCCCTGCAAAAAAGGAGCATTTGCATGGGGGTTAGGAGGAAAAGTCTAAATTAGTTTTACAGATGCTCAGAGGGAATTTCCCTCCAAATCAACCAACATTCATTTACTAAGCAGGAACTCATACACTAAAAACACCCCTGGTCTGGTCAAGATCCACCCGAGTAGAAAAGAGCTCAGAGCAATAATTCAGCCACAAAAAATAAGCCAGAAATACAATTTCAGCTCTCATATGGATTATAAACCACATTTGTCTCAGTAACTTGAAGCCTTGCACAGCCACACACTCAACAGGCTACCTTGGAAGAGAATCAGAGTTTCAGTCTCAGCCTTCCCAGCAAGTGATGCCCCCTGGCAAATGCTTGTGAATCCAAATATCTCCTGTCACCAAAGCCTGAAAAATCCCTCCATGGTACACTGTGTCTCTGTGTGCTTCTGGCTTTCTCCAACCTGTCTGTGATTTCTGTTTCAGATCCTCATCTTTTCCTGGATTTGCTAGGTGTAATATAGGCATAATGATACCTTTGGCTGATTCTGCACTTGACAGGAGAATGCAGGATTGCTCTGTGTGGGTTGGGGGGTTTTTGTTATTTACAATGGTACGTTTTGCCTTGGAATGGGAGGGGTGACAATCCCAACAGCTTGCTGTAATTCATTGTTTGGGTTCTTTAAATCATAGATGAAGGTGGGGGGTTCTGATATTTTCAGATGGCCCCAGAACAGATGACCAGGGCCTGGCTGGAAGCAGCCCAGTCATTATTTTATTTTATTTTGGGTTTAATTCCCAAAACCTCCCTGTGTAAGTGTTTCTGTGTTGTGCAAGGTGTCACCTTCAAGACAAGGAGATCTTAAACTGCGGCATGTGAAAGGTTGTTTTGGACAGCTTGCTGTGGCAGGAAAAAGGTCAGAAGCCACTTTAAGAGCTGATTTTATAGTGTTCCCCCTCTAAGCATCAGGTGTGGAAAAGTCATTTGCTTCATGCTCAGCACAGGGATTTTCAGATGGGATGGATGCTCCACTATATATAGGCATGCCATGATGCTTGTAGGACATGTTGGCATTACACATCCCACTTGACATGCCCTATCAACGTGGGCTGAGTAATTTCAGGTTGTAGTTAAATAAAAGGGGCTATATTTTTTCCTGCAAGCATAAGTCAGTTAAAAATATTCTGTGGTTACTGCTTTGAAAATGCCTTCAAACCAAGTTACTCATGTCACCAAGACAGGGCGATGTGACAGTCACATTCCAACACTCAGCTGCAGAGCCAGCTTGTCAATGGGAGCAGACCTTGCCATAAGGAGAGGTGGGATGCCTTTCCCTGGCCACCACAGCCACCACACTGACCCCACAGCTGCCCTTGCTTTCTCCTGGGCTGCTGGCAAGACATGCCCAGTGTTACACACAGGACAGATTCTGCCTGTGCACTGTAGATATTAATATATTTATAAAGTCTTCCTCTCTTTGACAATGAGTGTCTAGCCCATACATTGTATATCCTGTCCTTGAACTGCTGCATCACAGAGCCGTGACAACCCAGGAGAAGTGGAACATGTTCCTGTAATGCTCACGATCACAGTCACAGAATGGGACTTTGTCACTCCTAAGTGTGTTAGAAACACAGTCAGCTGTGAGATCCAGACACAGACCTGCTCCCTGGGCTGTGTGGATTCTCCTGAGCTCAGACTAGCAAAGAGGGGCCAGCAGTAAGTCTGAACCCTGCTTTTTCCCTGGAGGCTGAGTGCCTTTGTGTCCACAGATGCAGATGTGCTCCCACCTGCACGTAAGCAAGAGCCTGACACCTCTTGGACGTGGACTGGAGCTCTCCTCAGACACTTCTGCTCAGGCTGAGGGTGTGAGTCCAGCTGCACAAAAAATAAACCTCAGACTGCCAAAAACAAGGGTCAGGGGCTGCAAGCTGCTTTTGGGGAGGCTCTGGGTGAAGCACCAGAGCTCTGAAACCTTGTCACCTTGTTACAGCTCCATGCAAACAGGCATTTCACAGTGCAATTCACTCTGACATGGATATATTTATTTGGTGCAGATACACACACACACCACACACACCTATGGCTATGTACACAGAGGCATATTAAGGGGAAATTAAAATATGCCATGTCAGCTTCTCGGTGTTAATTCACACCTGAAAGTCTCCTGGCTGTTCAAGCAGAGCCAGGGTGATAACTGAACAGCCCACCCCAAACAAAAGACGTCTAGCAGCTCTTAAAAAAATCACAGGAGTGGTCAAAGCCCCTCATGTCTTTTTATTTCCACACACACATTCGCAATTTCCACCGGACCACTTTTGACTGATTGATTTCACTGCTTGGAGACACCACACATATGGAATTATTCAGGAGGTTTGCTGTGTGTAATACTATGCTGGAATAATTGTTCCATTTAGCTTTATTCCCTGCGCTTACAAAATCTTGGAGGAACTTAAAATACTCTTAACGTTTGTATGGGCACGTTGGCATGCTTGGTTTGTGTATCTGAATGACAGAACAAAAATGAATGTAATGCTGTACCAAAGACTGGCTCTATACACAGAAGTCAGGAGAATCCAGATTTAATACTCTTGCAGCATTGCCCATATTCTAAAGGTAGTGGTCTCCTTAGGATCCACATTTGATATCCTCATTTAGATTCAGCACCATTTTGCTTGCAGCGTTAAGGACTTGCTGTAAATAACAGCATCAAGAGCTACATCCTGTCCAGTTTGTCTGTCAAAGAGGTAAGGGGAAAACAAAACAGTGATGGTTTAATAGACAATGATGCAAAACTCAGCTTATTTATAGAAGAACAGGAAGAGGAAAATACACACAGACCATCTCTCCTGTGGCGAGTTAGGATTAGGTTCTGCACAGTTAAAGCTGAACCAAGAGGAAGGAAAAGGGTGTTTGCTCTTGCTATAGATTTTGTGTGGTGAATGAAGATGATGTCATGCTATTTGTTTGCCATGTGTGTTGAGGGGAGACAGATCTCATACACCTTGCCTGGAATTGTTTGAGTTCCCCAATTCCTTTGCTGTTTCTGAGTGGCTCTTTGGGGCACAGGGAAATGTGTCTGACTCCCAGCCTTCATTGTGGAGGGAGAAAAACTGCAACTGGTTGGACACCTCAAAAAACAGTGCCCTGAATTTGTCAGAAAGGCCAACAGACAAGAGGAGAGAAAAGGCCGCCCAGGACAATTTCCCTGGCATTTTCATCACTCAGCCTTCATTGTCACTGCTGCATTTGGCTGGGAAAGGCCTGCCCACCATCCCACCTCTAAAAACAGCTAAAACACTGGGTTATTTTTAGTTGTACAGTAAAGAAGGAATGTCTGTGAAGTCTCTTAGGAGATGTAAATTGTCACAGTTCCTTCAGCAGCCATGCCAAGGGAGGATGTGCCAAAATGTTCAAGTTTTCACTGTCCATCACCACTTGTGCTCTGGATTCTTTTGCTCATCCAGCTGTTCTGAAAGGTGACGCGTGTCTGTGGTAGAAAGGAATTAATAAAGGACCAGGGAAGGTCCCTTTTGTCACCAGGCCCTTCGTGCCAGCTCAGCTGCATCTTTGTTGGGAACCAGAGGAAAATCATTCTTTGGTGAAAAGTGCATTCCTCATCAAAACCTCATTACCAGAACAGAAGCCAAGCACTCCACAGCCTCCTCACAGCTGGTGGGCTCTCCCACTACCATCTGATGAAGTACAGGAAAAGGAATTATCCCCTTTTCCCCTGCTTCTATTTCCAAAGGATTTGATTAATATTTAAATAGCAAGTTTAGCAATTGCCCTGTGTTGTGTATCTGCACATCTGCAACCACCTCCTATGCAAGTCTGTGCACTGCTCAACCTTTTGCCTTTCTTTTTATGGATCTCTTGGTAGCTTCCTTACCTCATTAAGCTTTTGAATTCCGAAATAAAAACGTGATGCCTGACTTCTCTGTCCCGCATTTGTTTTTAAAGCCCCTTCTGAGGACATTAAATCAAGATCAGAGCCAATAACATTCTGCTTTAGGAGCACACAGTGACTATTTAAGGTGTTTGGGACCTCCATATGATCGTTTATCACAACATTATCCCAGTTCAAATGTTTAATTATGGCATATTTTCAAATCCCTTTCCAGAAGCTCTATAAATACCTCAGCAACATCTAAAGACCAATTTAGCTGCCAACACCTCAAACTATCTTTTTTTTCACGCAGCCTGGCCTGTGCTTTCTCTGCTGCTGGAGGAGATTCTGTTTACATCTGTGTTCTGGGAGCCCATAAATGTTGTGTCCTTTCTCTGCCTGGTGTTTGCTGCCTGCCAGGGGCTGAGTATCTCCTTTTCCAGACGTGGCTCTGGGGTTTTGCTCTTCCAAGAGGGAAAACAAAGCTCCTCCAAGGCACACAAAGGTGTCAATCGAAGGGTTCCCACATCCCAGCTATGATCTCCACATATGCTTGGACTTACTTTTTTTCACTCTTCAGGATGTGGGAAAACAATTTAAAAATAGACATTTAACACATTGGCTAAGTGATATTCAGAAGATTCTGTGCTAGACGGGGGCAGAGCCACGTGTATGTATTGGAAAATAGTAAAGTCATTGAAAAACGTGGCCTTAGTCTTTCTGGAATCATCAGGGGCTTGAGAACTGTCTGTGCTGGTACATTTATTTGGGGAAAATCCATTTATTTCAGGAAAAGAGACTTAAAATTGCCTGAAGATTGGGAGATGGGAGACAGTTCTGCTCAAGCAAAAAAAAAAAAAAAAACCTAAATTTACCCATATCCCAAAGAGTTCTTGCAACCCTGAAATGGGGGACATTTCTTATTGCAGATTTTAATGCCCTAGTTTTCCTTTTCGTTTGTTTTTCCTTTCACAAGGCCCAGAAATCAGCATTCTGCTCAAGCTGAAGGCCTTATTTTGTGCAGAAAATTATGCCTTTTTGAGGGGGTTGATTTTTTTCCCCCTCA
>VZTT01052613.1:86305-106778 GCA_013400855.1 Buphagus erythrorhynchus
ATATATACATATATATATAGATGTAAAAGTATAAATAGTTCTATAAATACAGCTGAAACTCTCAGTCAAAAGAACTTTATAACATAAATACCTCCTCCTCAAAAGCCAGAACACTTAAAGCAGGTGACTATTTTTCCCCAAGCAATAAAAATCTAGTTCTAGGTTAACCAAAGCTAGTCACAGCTTCAGGTCAAAATATCACACATTGCTTCAGTGGAAAAAAAAAGAAAAAAAAATCAGAGAATTTGAAATGTTTCAGCTTCTATTTTCACACTGGTATTTTCAGCCCCTTATTTCACAATGACATTTTCATTTCAAATTGACCTTAAAACAGGTTTTCAAAAAAGGAGAATGAAATACTTGGATCATCTTCAGGCAATTCCCTTCTTTTTCCTTCCTTTCTTTCCTTCTAAGGAATCAAATCAAACCCCCGAACGATGATTCCTTTTTAAAGGAGAAATAAATCTTCTGAGAACTGGGACTATTTTGCATACCGGGCACCTCATATTTTTCTCCTGAGTTACAGAAGTGACTGGTGGAACCACAGATCCCTTCAGACTGTGGACAGATCCAATAAATGCCAAACTCATCCACTCAAAAATCCTTGCAGCAAATGCCAAGCATGCCCTTATTAATATTCTGGGAAGGTTTGGGGATGCAGTAGCATGCATAATAGCATTTAATGACAGCAGGGCTTATTATCAGCATGATTTGGCCTCATCTGGCCTCTACTGGCAAAATCATGTGCATAATAAGGTATGCTAATGTTGGGCTCTTTGGCAGGTCTTGGAAGATGAGACGGTGCAGCTGGCGGGATGAAATGGGAGCAGCTGGAAGGGGAAGATTTGGGTCCTACATATTAAACCATTTGACATTTGGTGTCTGAGGGGAGCACTGTTTAGAGCTAATAAATAACTCACCAATGATGACAACCTGTAATGACAGCTTTTATTATGGTCTGGTTAATCCTCAGACTCAGCTTTGTCCTATCAGGCCATCTGCCACCCATTCATTTTTTAGTGTTTTCCCTCTTGCTTTGTTAAGAGTCGTGCACTTGGGAAGTCTCAGGGATGGGGAGCTGTGTCTGGGAGTCATCCCTGGCTTTGGGAGAGGCAAGAGGAGCAGGGCTCAGAAGAGAAGAGGCAGGAATGAGTGCACAGAGGAAGAGGGGATTTTGCCACAGATCCTCAGTGCTGCAGATCCACTTTCCTCCAAGCATTCCCATTTCCAGGCACCGGAAATGCCACTCTTTTCCCCGCTGAGTGGATGTGGCCTGTTTCTGCCAGAGAAACTGCAAACCTCTCTCTCTCCCCAGACATCACCACCAATGATTCTGTCACAGCCAGAGGTGACAGGGAGGCAAAGCTGTGGAAATTCCCTGCAGGACACAGCTGCTCCTCAGGGACGTGGCATCCCTGTGTCCTCATGGTGCCTGACGTCACTCATTCTTGGGACGTTGTCAGCTCTAATAACTCTGCCTGATAACTCTGAAAGACAACAATTTTCCCAGATAACGTGCTGAGATGCTGAATGCCTGGGAAACCAGGACCAAACTCCAAAGTTTCTGTCTGCAAGGTGTGCACAGCATCCTGTGCGTGCCTTGGAAGTGACAAACTGCCTGCAAATGTGCCACAGGGCTGATTTACAGGTCCACAGGCTCCACCAGCCAGGAATGACTGCAGCTCTCAGGGCAGGACATGTACTAAAGAAAAGAAGCAGCAATAAAAATACTATGAAAAGAGGGAAGTGGTCTGGAAGGGCAACACCCAGAGCATCTCAGGAGGTGTTTGTCACCTTGTCTGTAGTTAGGAAAGAGCCTCAGAAACTTAACTTGCCAGGTTAGCATGGAGAAAAAGCAGTGGAGAGGAGTTTGGAAAAGTTGTGGACAGGTCTGGAAGTTGCTTTCTTCATAAAGCAGCCCAATTCATGGAATGAGTTCAAACACAGGACCCAAAAAGGGAAAAACAATGGAGGGAGACTTTAGGTCCCCCTTAAAAACAGCAGTTTGCAGAAAAGATTGTCTATCTCAGTGGAAAGGGTCACACCACAGATGCCTTCCCTGAGCCCCACCAGGATCTGAGGTGCAGCCATCTTGGGAAATCAGCACCTAGAAGATGTACTATAAAAACAAATGCTTGAGACCAAAAAAAGGAGTGTTTATAACACTGTAGACACTTTAAAAATATTCTTCAGCTTCCCTTAGGGAAGAAATTAAAAACTTCCAAATGAATGGTACAGCCTTCATCTGTGTGGGTTCCCTTTTGTTGTCTCATGAGTAAGATCCCAAGGAAGAAGTGGGTGCCCTTTTCAGAGAGTTTTGCATGTACCAGCCTATTTTTCCACCTGTTAATCGACTTCCATCCCATCAGTCACACCCTGATGTTCCAGCATCATCACAGCAGCCTTCTCTGAATATTAAATGTAATTCATAAAAGCAGCTCTGTCTCTTGATCATGCACTTAATCACAGTTAATAATACCTAAATATAGTGGAGCAGGCACTGCACTAGGGCAGCAAACAAATGATTCCTGTGCTCTCCCACTCCACTTGGAGCACACTGATGCCTCTCCTGGGGAGCCTGGCTCACAGGCAGTCTGGATCTGCTGCAGCATGCAAGGAAAATTCATGTGGAAACAGACTGGTTGTCCCTCTTTTGCTTTGTCCTGTCTCCAGCCCCAGGGAACCAGAATAGCTCCCAGACTGAATATGGAGTGGGGGAGAAGGGGTCAAGGGTCTGGAGATAACCTGTTAACCAGCAGCATTATTCCAGCCTCTAGGACCAGCTCAGTAATTCCTTGGTACTCAGGAAAATCTCCTTTTCCATGAGAAGGAGGAGTTCCCTGTCTCCCATCTCTGACCTGACTCAGGGAGCTCCCAGGAGCAAGAACACTGTGCTGTCCACTCAGGGACACCCCCAGGGACAGTGGACAACTCCCCAAAAACTTTTTTTTTCCTTCAAGTCTCTCTTTGCAAACCAGGCATGAGGTTTATTTGTGCCCAAAGGTGGTTTCAATTCAATGGAACTTGCAAAGCCCTCAGCCAGCAGAGCTGGAGTTGCTGAGAGACCCTCTTAAAAACTCATCAGCCCAGAGATCAAATGTATTTCTGCCTCTTCATAAAGTGCTGAAAAATCATGTGACAAACACTAAAAAAATCCAGGATGCTGAAGGTTTTTCCACACTACTCATGGCATGATCATTACAGAAGCATAAGTAGAGCAAAGCCTCATACCACATAGTCTGGCTTTTTTTTTGCACTAGATGAGCCACAGATGTCCTTTACAGGATACGTTAAAAAATACATATAAACCTTTGTCACTGTGTGGGGTTTTTTTTAATGTCTCACGCCTGTCTTTCAGTGGGACTTTGATTGGACTCCTTAGGAAAAGCAATGAGAAAACCTTAATTAAAATTTTGCTGCTCCCTGGACATCTGTTGTAGAGTGTTATATAAAATATTACACGTGGTTATAAATACACATTCATCTTTTATTTTAAACACATTAGTAATTGGGTTTTATGGGGCCACGGGGATTTATTAGGCACAGGATTGCAGCACTGAAGGCACACAGGCATGCACAGGGATGGGGACACGGATGTGTGCAGGGATGGAGACATGGATGTGTGCAGGGATGGGATCCTGGGACGTGCACAAAGCCCTGGGAAAGCTTTTTGCCAACTCCCACATGAGCAGTGTGTGCTTTGCTCCTGGGGTTCCAATCACACTCAGCACTGCCCTGCCACTGCAAAGATGACTCCAGTGTCCTGTGAACAAAGGGTATTTGGGGACAGTAATAACCCACAGCAGTTTTGGTCTTTTCTGGAGCTCTATAAATGGCTGTGTGCTCCAAGGCATGATTTCCATGTAGAGCAGCTCCTCGGGATGTGTTTGTTACCTCAGCCAGTCAAAACCAGCGATGGAGAACTTTGCAGTCAGTGCTGCCACACTTAGAACCAGTGCAAAGAATGCTGTGAAGGCTCATCATTCCTTCATTCACCTGTTCTGGATGATCCAACAGATGGGATTATGTATTTTCCAGGTAATTTTGAGAGAAGTTGCAGTGAGTTTAAAGACACATAATAAAAACTTGCCTAACAACGTGGTTACCAATACAGCCCACAATCATTTCTGGGCCAAGTCTCAGACTTTCTGAAGCTTCTCCATGATCTCTGCATGTCATGTGACAAATGCATTGCTAATTAAGAGCAGCTCATTCTTGCAGAGTGTTTCATTAGTTATCACCTCAGAAGTGCAGCAGCAGCTGCCTTGGGAATGCTACTCCCTCTCCAGGTCCTGCTCTGGAGTGTGAGGACAGCTCCTCTTTCCACAGTCCTGAGCACTCCAGCCCCAGAGCTGAGGGTGGTGAATAGAGCAGAATAGAGCAGGCAGAAAAGAAATCTCATTTTTTTCTTCCAATGTCACATCAGAGTACACAGGATAAGGGGAGCAAGTCAGCTGCTGCATGCATTTGTCAGGTTGGCTGCTTGTTTGATTTGGGACTTTGCCTGAACTCCCATTCTTCTTTATTTTTATTCTTTTTCCCTTCTGCACCATCTTCAGAGTTGTCTGTCACTTTGGCCTCTCCCAGCCTGTGCAGATGAGCTTTCCAGCTCCACATGGAAACAGCCTAATGTTCACTCACTGGATGAGGAACATTTTGTCTGAAGCAAGCAGCTTCAGGGAGCTCATTATCCACTCCAGTGCACAGGACACAGGCGAGGACCTGGGTCAAGCTCCCAGCATTTCCCTGGAGCTGGTGTCCCTGTGGGCTTGTGCCCTCCCCACGAATGCACTCAAGGAAATTCAGGCTGGTTTGTAAAGTTCCCCAGCCGTGCAAGAGGTATTTCCAATAATTCCTTATAGTTAAATCATGGAATCCCAGAATGGTTTGTGCTGGAATGGACCTTAAAGTTCATCTCATCACACCCCCTGCCATGGGCAGGGACACCTCCAGGGTGCTCCAAGCCCTGTCCTACCTGGCCTTGGACACTTCCATGGATCCAAGGGCAGCATAGCTTCTCTGGGTACCCTGTGCCAGGGCCTGCCCACCCTCCCAGGGAGGAATTCCTTCCTAATGTCCAATCTAAACCTACTCTTTGTAGGTTTGAAGTTTGAAGCCATTCCCCCTTGTCCTGCCCCTCCTTCCCTTAATGTTTTACCTGGGTTTTGCAGCTGCTCTGTACTTGACAGAATTCCAAAGCTCCAACTGATTAATGTGGCTTTTAGGAGGACGTGGTGCTCAGAGCTGACCTCAGGGCACCTCTGATTACCTCACAACCAGTGTGGAAAATCCATCCCAGTAACCCCGTGTCTTGGGAAACAGGAGTCTGGACATGACATCACTCCATGAAAAAGGATTAAAATGTGAGTGAGCCTCCCCTTTTCCAGCCAGGGAAATTCCTCCTGGAGGCAGAGAAACTTTGCTGCACACAGCTGGGGGATGGCACAGCCCTGTCCCTCCTGACAGACCAACCCAAACCTGTGGAGCTACTCTGGGATCTCCTGAGCTCCTGCTATAGCTGTGGGTCTCCCTGTCCTTCTCCAAGGCTTCCCAGAATCCCAAACCTGCTGTGGCACCGAGAGGCAGTGCACACATCCCACACATCAGGGATCCTGCTTGTTCCCTGTGTGCTTCCCCAGCGTCTGAGCTCCCACTGAGCTTCCCAAACCACAGCTGCCTTCCTGCCATGCTTGGGCTGACCTGCCCTTGGCTTTTTCCTCTCCAGCTTCCCTTCTTTCCTTGTTACAGGCAGTGAGGCTGAGGAGGAGCCCTCATCCCCTTCCCTCCTGCTGCCAGGAACCACTTTAGGCCATCTGGTGGGTGATTTTAACACCTGCACTCAAACCTTTGGGAGGATGGCGTGCCATGTGCCCAGCTGGGATCACTGGAGCTGCTGCCACTGTCACCTGGACCCTTTTTGGTATCACCAGGCTTAGGTTTGGAGATGGTTAGCCACCCTCCTGAGGCTGCTGCTACCAAAATCCAGCCAGGGCACTGCAGGGATGTGACTTCCCACTGCCCTAAAGCAGAGGGAAGCAGCACTGGCCAACAGGAATTGTCACAGAACAAATCCTGTCAGTGAGAGGTGGAGAGGATTCTTCCCCTGGGGGAGAACACGCCTTGTTTCATGCAGAAGTGGTCTTGGCAAGCCTGACCTACATTTTGGATGGCTCTGGTGCAGCAGACTGGAAATTCAATGGCAGCTCCAGATTAAAAAAAAAAAGAAAGAAAAAAAAAAAGTGGGGCAGGCTTTTGTTGGATTACAGAAATGATTAGCATGAAACATGATTCTATGTCTTATTTAATTGCATTAATTGAATGTTCCCCCCTCATGTTTTGTATTCAACATGCTGCTGGATATTGCATGGAAAATAGCCACACAGAGTTGAATGTTTAGCCTAGCAGGGAGGGAAAGGTTGAGATTTATTTTCACTCTGAGAACATAAGAATATATTTGGAATGAGCCCATACATTTAGTGGGAATGAGCTCCCACTAAAAGTAGAAGCACCTGAAGAGTGAAAAGTGCCAATATTTGCGTTTTCATTGTCAGGTTCCAAAGTTAATGCCACAGATATTGAAATGCAAGATTAAAGCAAATTGCTCCTTCTTTGGACACACCAGCTCGTCTCTGTGCTGCTGTGGTTCGCAATGCCCCGGGCTTTGAATAAAGGGAGAGGGATGGACACAGACATCAAGGAGCATCTTGGAAGAGAAAAAAATCAGGAGAGCTTCAAGTGCTGGGCAGCCTGAAGTCTGTGATCTCAAGAGGCTGTTCTCAAGGGAGGTTGTCTCTTTTGAAAACCAATGATGTTTTCTGCTCCCTCCTCCCCTCAGTTCTTCCCAGAGAAAAGCGGTGCTGAGTGGAGGTGGGGATTACTGCTCCAACACAAAGATGTCAAAAGGACGGGATGCTGACATCCTGAAGGGAAAAACAAAACCCGTGGGACGTTTCCTCCTCACCATTGAAAAGGTATTTGGGGCTCAGAGAGCCTCTTGTCTGTCCCTTTGTCTGCAGCTGAAGAGGAGCCCTGAGCTCCTTTGCTAGGGAAGGCAGTAATTGCTTTTCCAGCTGGATTGCCCAGCAGCATCCCTTGCTCTCCCAGGCATCCAATGAACCAGGAGACTTTATGGAGCCCTTCATGGCTCCTTTGTTTACTCACCCTGGGCACAGAGTCACTCAGAGAAGGGCCAGGACATCGACACAGCCCTGCCAGGTCTCTGACAGAAACTCTGCAAGAATTCCAGGTGGCCTTGCTGTCATTCCCCTCTAGACACTTCTGTGGACGCTCAAACACTTGGCTAAAACTTCTGGACAGAGCTCTCCCAGCACTGCAATCCTTAGGGAGAGGGCATGGATTTGGGGAGAAAACACAGCATTAGATTTGAGGAAGAGCTTGAATGTTGAAATGAATGATGAGACAGAGGGACAGGAGGAAGGAGAGATGTGGTAGGGCAGAAGGGGAGGATGGTTCTCACCAGGGGCTGCTGGGCCTGGCAGGCAGGACACACACAGAGAGATTTCCCCATTTTCACTCCATAAAAGAAGTTCTGCCACAGGGGCTGTTGAGGATTGTCTCCAAAGAGAAATGGAATATTTTCCTTATGGTGAACCACAAGACAATGTTGCTACATCCTGCTTCTTGTGGCTTATAAATAGAAGGAGGGAAGGAATGACTGGTTAACTGTTTGACCTCAGTTTGGGAGGAAGAAAACTCCCAAGAAACCTCAGGAACTCACCCCATTAAGCACACAGGAAAATGGCACAGATCTGGCACCTTAATTATATGCTAATGACATCTGACCAGGAAGAAAAGCTTTGGATGTCTGAAGGAAAAATACAACAAGGGTTGTGCGTGCTCACAGGCACTTTCTGACAGCTATTACCTCTTTCTTTTTGTCAGTTTTTGTTTTAGCATTTAAGAAATAAAACAAAACAAAACAGCAGACTGAAGAACCAGGTGAACCTTTGACATTTGTGTTTGATTTTCAGCCCCTGAGCATGAACTGAAAACCAAACAATCCTGCTGCAGAGAGCTTTGTCAAATGTACAGACTTTCAATGACCCTTCTGTTCATAATGTTTTTCTGATTCATTTTTAGCTAAGATTGCAAATGGTTTTCACCCATCACCTTCTGGTGAACTTGTCTGCAAAATACATATTATTTTCCTATAAATTTATTTGTTCCATCTGGATAAAAAAAAAAACCAGCCCATATAAATATGTAGCAAGTTTAATGAAAGTATCCCCAGATATGCAATCCAAGTATCTGTTACGATTTTTTTTTTACTGGCTGGCTTGTTTGAATTATTGTTTCCCAAGGATTTTGCATTACACCTGGATGCTTCCAGAACCCTCTATTCATAGCAGAAGCTGATGATGACAGTTTTACTAACTCATATTTACATCCATTCTCACATGGTGCATTTTTTGGGACTGAAATTGTACCAAAAAACCCCAACCAAAACCAGCTCAAGAACAACAATTGAATGGCTATTTTGCTTTTCATTAGATGACATAGATTCATTTCTATCATTCTCAGCAAAGGCTGTGTGACAATCCCTTCAGGTTTTATTTCAGATTTGGGAAATAGTACTTGTACAATAGTGATACTTGTATGATGAACTGAGGTTTGTTTTCTCCTTCAGGGCATAAATTGGGTTAACCAGATTTCATTTCTTAATTGGATTAAAAAAAAAAGTTCTAAATTACAAATTATACTAAAAATATCAACCTCGTGTGTGTCACTGGGAATAGCAGTCATGGGAAACATCAGCAGGATTTTGAAAAGACTGAGAAAGGAGTTGGCTTTGTTTACTTTGATGTAACCAACCCAGTGGGCAGAAGCAAAACCCCATCGAAGTCAGCATCAGCTTCACTTGGAGACAGAGTAGCCAAATCCTTCTGTTACTGGGGTTCACCTGAACGGGTTGGTTTGAGGATGAAACAGGACTGGGTCCCTCTTTGATACCTCTCAGGTCTGTCAGCTTTTGTCTGGCAGAAGGTTCCCCTTTTGTACCTTCTCATGTTGGAGTCACGGAACCAGCCTGGGATGGTTTTGGGAGAGGATTTGCTGAACGAAAGGCTGTTCTCAGAGGTGCCACACATCCACAGGCTTGATGAGACAGAGAGAGCAACCTGCTTTTGGGGCAGCTGGAGTCCCTGGGAGTGGGAATAAACAACAGGAGCTCCTATTCCATGGAGAAAAGAGGTTAAGTAAACTCTCCTCAAGTCGCTGCTGAGCCCTTCAGCTCACACAGCAGCACTGAACACCCACTCCCCGCTCACCTCTGCTCCATGGAGCTGCTAACTCTTTCCAGATGAAGGGTGTTTATTTAGCTTATTGATTAAACCAGCTGCTGCCACTGACAGGAACCTCACATTTTCCACAGAGACAGATAGGAGACATGAGAACTGGCTGTGGTTCCCCTGTGTCCCCCTTTGCAGAGGGAAAAGCTGCTCTTTGTGGCCAGGCTTGTGTCACACCAGGCTCTGCAGCTCCAGGACCCTGAGCCTGGAGAAGAAATGAAAGCAAGTTCTGCTTGAGGAAAACCCCTGGAACTCGGGTGGCGGTTGCTTTTTATATTTTTTAGCATGAAATTATTAATTTCCTTTAGTATGAGAACTGAGATGGCATCAGAGAATACAGCCACCGAATCAGCTTGACTTATTAAAGTCTTTAATTACCTTCGCCACATTGATGTGATGTGATGCACTAAACAAAAGGCTTTGGGCTTGAATAGAAGAGAACATGGGCCACAAATCCAAACACATAGTATAAAAACTGCAGGATTTCTCATGGAGCAAAGCTCCTGATCCCACTCCCTTTGCTCATGCTGCAGCAGCTCCAGCTGCTCCATATCTCACATCACACCCGCAGCAGATGAAATCTGTCATGTGCTGCAGCTCCTCTGTGGCTCCATGGGTCCAGAATGTATAACAATTTAATTCTGCCCACTTTTCCCTCAGTAGGACACTATATAATTTCCTCACTGCACTGCTGAGTTTCACAAAGCCCTTGGTTACCTCGGAGACTCCTGAAACCTGGCTAAAATTCCCATCAAAAGTTCCTGCAGGGAGAAACAAATCAACAGGCAGACAGGCGAGCTCATCTCCATGAGGAAAGCCAAATAAATCCCACTTTTATGTGCAGGACTGGCACAGAGCACATGAAACATCTCCAAAGGCCAGACAGGAGGAGACCCAAAGCCATGTGACAGGGCAGGGCCACCACTCTCCTGTAAAAACACTTCCAGAGGGAGGCCCTGGGGTTGCTGCAGACAAAAGTTGAGCAGCCTGGAAGGAAATTGCCTCCTTGCTCCCTCCTGATAGGGAGTTAACCTCGGGGAGCACCCAGCTGGAAGCTGTACACTTGGAACATGCTCTGTTCTGCTAAGAAAACATGCAAGGGAGGACATCTTCCCTGCAGCTTGGAGCAGCTCCAGCAGCCTGATGAAACATGATGGCTGTGATGTACAGAACATCGCAGAGGAAAAGCCAGCTTGAGCTGCTCTCCCTGCTGACTGACACGTGGCACCGAGTGCTGAGCATCTCCTCGGGCTCCTGGGTGCTTCCAAGACTTCCTAGCACATCAAGCAGAGAGACTTTTTACACAGCAATTGCTTTTCTGTGTGATGCATCAGATTCTCTGAGCGTCCACATTACTTTTTGCCCAGGAAGGAAGGAAGGGAGTTAGGGCCGTGCTAGAAACCAGAGTGCATGAAATGATTGAATTAGGGAGCAGTTTCAAAGTTCACTTCAGCAGAAGGCTCACGGTGTTTGATCCTTGCTCCTCTGCCACCACTGGCAATATCCTCACTAAATCTGGTGACAGCAGGAGCAGAGTTTCAGAACTGATGCCTCAAAAACCTCTGACCTAAGTTACTGTGAGAAAACAGGGACAAGCCTATGGAAAGGGAGACTTAACCCAGGTTAAACTGAGCAAAAGACACAGCAAAGCAGAGAGGACTAAGTGAAGGCACTGCACTGTTCAATGCTGATGAAAATTAGGTAAGTTTAGTCAAGTTTCACACAGGATATTTGACAGTTTTGGCACTTTGTCTCCTGTCCTTCTGTGTGCTTTGATCAGCACCAATGTGACCTCTGGTAAAGCAGCCTCAGGATGTCCCAGTCAGGCTCAGGGATCCATTCTCAAGAATTTCAGTTCTCCTCCCTGCAGATACAGCAGCCAGCTGTGGGCTCCCAAATGATGCGAGACTGTTCACTGACAGCCCTTCCATGGCATTGTCTGTCCTCAAAGATAACATCCATTTCTTCCAAGCAGAGCAGGAAAACAAAACAGAGCAGTCTTCAAGGAGAAAGATGTGATCATCCCCCCCAAAACTGTCATATTTCACCAGGACAGACAGATAATTCTCCTCAAAGGCACCAATTTCAGAGTCACTGTAGCTCCTGAGGCAAATGTCCTAGAGTATACTCGAGAAACAAAAGAGGAAGCAGAAACTAGGAGGTGACTTCTGGATTAGCATTTTGATTTTGAATTAAACTTCACCAGCAGATTCAGTATCTCCTGCCCTATGTGTAGCAGCCACTTCCTTATCTGGCTTTCCAAGATGTAAAATAAACCTCAAAAAACCAGGGAAAAAGTGTGATTTTCCTGGCATTTAAACTATTTGGAGTTTCTGTTTTCTGAGCTATCTGGATTAGATAACAACCCTATCTCAGCCTTTTCATTGCTGCTCTCTCTGCTTTGGACATCTCTGCTCTGTGTCCTGGCAGGGTGATGTGTTTCTGTGTTTCCTGACCACATTTACATATAGCATGTTGTTTAATAAACTTTTTAAATTGCATTTCCTCCTGCCAGTGTTGAAATGGATCTGCCTTATCTGAACAACAGGCCCACACAGCCTTGAATTATCTGGTGCCTTGTGGACCTGTTTCTTGCTGATCCAAAAGCTTTTCCTCTCTGCTTGATGGAACCTTTGGAGAGTTTTGTTAAGGAAAAGTGCCCTGAAGGGAATATGGTCCCCAACACCTTTTGGTGGGTTATTTCTAAATAAAACCTTTGGGGCTCACAGGCACTGGAGTCAAAACTCCAGAGCAGCAAAGGGTTTTGCCAGAAGCTGGGTTTGTACCCCAGCAAGGGGTTTAAGGAGTGGACAGCCTGGAATTTCACAGCAGCCTGTGAAGGGGGACTGGCACAGCTAAGCCAAGCCCTCTGCATCCTTGGAGCTGGCTGGGAGATGCTCTAAGAAAAGCCTTCAGAAAGCAGCAGCCAGGAAGGGTTTGTCTGTTTGCAAATTGCCTCCAAGCCTTGTTAATCCCTGCTCAAATAAGGAGCTTTGTAAGATGATATTTCCTTTCTCACCAGCCTCGCTGGTCTGGTGTAAAGCAGAGCTCTGCTTAGGCGGGGTTTAAAGATCAGCCAGAAAAACGCAGCGGGACTTTCAAAGAAACACCCTAAACCTAGCATTCCCCTCTGGATGTGCGCTGCTCCCAGCTCGAGAAACCGGGGATTTGAAAGAGAATGGCCGCAAACAATTGAGATGTGAACAATGCAGAGCCCGCTGTTACTCACGCAGGAATCACTGCGGGAAGTCACTGTGTCCCAGGTGTTTTTAAATAGCTCTTCAGTGGGAAGATATTTTGGTTCTCTCAGGGGCTGGCTGAGATTCACCAGCACTGTTCATTAGCTGCTGCTGAAGGCTGTGCAGTTTGCCATTCAACATTTAGGCTCCATTTCCAGAGTATCACAGTGCCACTGAAAACTCAATTAGGGTTTGTTTATATATAAGCTTTAAATAGGCAAGTTTTCATGTTTGCGACCTCACTCGGTAAATATAAGTGCACTGGTTTGAGTTTCTGTCAGATCACGAAAATTTGCTTCTCAGTATGGCTTAAATGAATGCTTGCTATATTTTATTACTTCTATAACATGTATCAGAAACAAGAGGCAGATGTGAGTTCCCATGCGCTCTCAAGATCAGAGAAACCTGTCTTTTTCAGGGTTTTGGGGTTTTCATAAAGAGCATCCCAGTAATACTAGCACATCATATCCCAGGAACCTCGGGGAAGGAACAGATCAGAGTCCTGCCAGCTCCTTTGTGGCTCCATCTGAAATATCGAGTCCAAACAGATTTTATTCCACAAACTTCCTGCTTCCAAGTGGCAAAGCAGAACTTTGGCAGCGTCCAGCCAGCCTGGAAATTCATCCCGAGGAGAAAAAAGGGGGAGAAAGGAAAGCAAAACCCACAGCATTATATGCTGAACCCCCAAGTTCCTGAATGAGCAGAGCGAGCTGGAAAATCCTCATTGGCACTGCTGAGCAGCAGGAAAATAAATTCCTTGTGGAGATGTGCCCTCTCCCGGCCTCCCCGAGAGGGACACAGGTGCAAAAAATCTGCACAGAAAATTATTTGGGGAGGTTTCAAGTGACGCAGCTCAACCAACAGAGCAGAGCCAGGTGATGGTGCTTAGGAACATGATGGCATTTTGGCACTCTGACACAGCTAAACGGTGAGTTAGAAAAGAAAAATGCATTTCTGGGTTTTAATTCCTCATCTAAACCTTCTATTTGCCACACAGAAATTTGGGAAGTTTTTAGAGTGGTAAAACAATTCATGTCACTGACTGTACGTTGCAACTCTGTCCTCCCTTTAGGAGGAACCAAGTGCTCATTCCCAGTGAAAAATTATCAGTTCTTGCAGATCACAAGGGCATTGAGCAAAAGAAATATCTTCAACACTTAGCTCCTTTTGCTATTTCCATCCTGTTATTTTTTTCACTGAGAATTGTGACTGCTTTTCAGCAACTTTCTCTTTTTAATGATGGAATATATTTTTTTGTGAAGTGTAAGGAACATTTTGGAGGAAAAATTTGAGGTAATCCACAGGGAACAAAATAAACAGTTTGGGCCTAAAATCTGAGTTAATCTGTAGGGGAGACAATGGAGATTTTGAGGTAAAAATGAGGTAATTAGAAGTCAAAAGGTAGTGAAAATTATGAGGGTAAAATCTAAGGTAATCTCCATGGTAGAGAACAAAGATTTTGAAGTAAACTGAGGTGATCAATAGTGGGAAGATAGGGAAAATTTGAGGGTAAAACTTGAGTAGCTCTATGAAGCTACAATGAATATTTTGGAGTGGAAAATCTTATATAATCCAGAGGGGAGAGAAGAAACATTTTGGTGATAAGATAGTTAATTATGGGGTCTCTTTGTCATAAAATGTATGTCAAGGAAAGTGATTTGAGCTAGGAGTGAATGGGAAGCCCTTGGGGTTTTCCTTCTTATGGTTTTGGGGTGCTCTCTGGTATTTTGGAAGAGGTTCTGTGGCACAACTGCAATGACAAGCAACACACAGGGCAGTGTTGTTTACTTGTTTTTAACCTTTCCCATCAGCTGTAAAAGCTTCTTGCCTTGGGATTAATTTCTCCTCCCAGCAAGAGCAGGAGCAAACCCTGGTATTGATTTGCCTCACAGGAGAGAGAGAGGTCGTGGGAATTTTGAAGCAATTTCTTACTGAACAGACTGGCAGAGCAAAAGCCCAAAGTGCTTTTAGGCATTCTCTAAATGAATGTTTTTCACTACGAGCTCTGTCTCACTGCCCTCTCCTGGCTGGATTATCCATGTTCAGCCCACTCCAGTGTCTCGTCTTCCTCAGGCTCTTGCAAGAAATTCCCAGTCAGAATGTTCTGGCCAGCATCTTTTAATTCCAGTCAGCCTGGAATACTCGGTTAACTTTCCTTTCTTAGCTCCAATCATTTGCACATATCCAGAGGAGCTACTTGGCCTGAACAGCTGCCAGTGGAGGACCAGTCACGCTGGAAAGTCTCCATGAGGTCTCTGTTGGACAGTGAGAGAAATGTCCCTCCTGGCTGGGGTGTAGTTGGTGGGCAGAGAACTCTGATATTGGCCATATCTGATATTGACAATAATGTGGCTTTGTGCTCAGATACCCCGGGAGGAAGGGGAGCTTTGGCCTCACCTGCACAGCTCAGGTGTATGTGACAGAATTGGGGTGGCCTGATATGGCATTAACAGATTTCTGGGTTGTGGAATGCCTTGAAACCTTTCTCTGTCAGGTTTTAATGGGTTTATCCTCAGGATTTCCTGTGGTCCAGCATCCCTGGTGTCCCTTATTTTGTCCAAAGTACAATGGTAAAGGATTGAATAACTGACAAGTGGGGTCTGGGATGAAAATGGTAGCAGGGAAGGGGAGTATTTATAAACTATATCAATATTTCACTCAAACTGGGAGTGGAGCAGTGGTTGTGGGTATGGTTATTCAGGAAGACCTTCTGTTATTTCTTGTGCAGTCTTTTCATTCTGCTGTAGGATTTACTGTCCAGTATCTGTCTAACAAAACCTGTTAGAGTTTAGATTTAGGATTAGCATTTGGGTCAGTTCACTGCAAAATCTTGTCAAGGCTGGAGGACTGGGGTGATGACTGCTCTCAGCAAAGGTTGCTTATTAATACTGTGTCAGATTTCCCTCGGTGCTGGGCAGAAAATGCAGGGGTTCAGATCAGGAATTCTGCAAACAAGGCCTGTGTGATGGTTGATTTATTGTGTTTTTCAGTGAGCTAGGGCTGGCACAAGGACTCGTGCAGGTACTGGTCTGGCACAGGAGCTGTTGCCCTTTGGAGCCATTTTCAAGGTGTGATTATAGAACGTTTTGGAGGTTGTTTCTGGGATTGCATTGGTAGCTGGATCTCGCTCCAAGTGCAGCAGTTCTGGTGAGGGTTATGACCTCTCCAGATTTGTGGTCTCTTTGGTACCGACTGGGGCTGGAGCGGGTTTTCCAGGGAACTGGAGATCACTGCGGACTTACTGGTGCTGTGTGCAGCAGGGCCTGGTTTTTGCTAAGCTGAAATGAACTTTTTAAGAAGCGGGAGTGGATTTGGGACGGAAGTGGGATAGAACGGGTCGGAGCCGGGACCGGAGCCGGCACCGCGGCGGGCACAGCCCGGTGCCGCCCTCCTGTGGCCAGCGGCCGGTACTGCAGCCCCGGCGGCGCCGGGATCCGCGCTGAGCCATTCCCGGGCAGAGAACGTGCCCGAAACCTGCCCGGCCCCACGGACAGCTGCTGTGGGGCAAGGTATGGGGACACGGGGCTCCTCTTTCCCCTCTGCTGGGATTAACTCCCAGTGGGAAATTACATTTCTTACAATCTGGGCCTACCTGTGGCTGCTGGAAAAGTGCGGAGGTGAAGTGGTGAATTCCAGAGGTCCTTTGGGATGATGGAGCTGTGGTGTTTGGGGATCTGAGCTCTCAGCCGGGATCAGGACAATGACAGGCTTATATCCCATAGAATTGGCTCTTTATAACCCTCATCCCCACAGCCCCACTGATGTCCCTGTGGGAGACTTGAGGGAATTCCCTGGACTTTGGCTGATTTCACCCACCCTGAGCTCGGGCTCTGGCTGATACTCTGAAGCAGGAGAAGGTGGTGGCTGGATGTGCTCCGGCCTCGTGCTGAGGCAGCCCCTGTGCCCAGGTGCCTTTATCCCTCACGCAGGATGGCCTCACTGGTCTCTCCAAAGGGCGAGTGGGGGATACCCCACTGGGCACCCACAACATCACTGTGCTGACTAAACCACAAATATCCCAGCTCACGTTGGCTTTGGGATGGGGATATCCCCGGCATGTTCCCTTCAGCACAGCTTCCCGTCATTCCTTACTGGCATTTGCAATAAACGACCCTTATGGAGTCTGGTTGCAGCAGGATCAGGGTTTCCTCCCCTTTTTAGGGCATTCTCCCATCCCTGGAGTGCCATTGGAAAAGGCAACACAAGTGAACTCTCTCTGTGCTGTCAGGGTTTCGTTTCAGCAAGGTCAGATTCTGGGATTAGGAAAATAAAGCCCTGAGGCTGGTGGGTGGGGTCTTGGCCATGGGTGCCTCCCTCTGTGCCCCCCAAATCCTCCCTCGGCCTCCTCATGGCTGCAGAGCTGCTGCTGCAGGGTGGGAACTGGAGACCAGAGACCACAAAGCCAGCAGGACTCGGGCCAGGCCTTGGGGCTATTGTTTTAGGGTGATCCTGTGTCTTAGGGTTCCCAGCACTTGGACGAACTTCTGCCCAGTCTCAGGCTCCAAAGATTTATTGGGGGGATAAGGGAGGGGGGAGAGGGGGAAGGTCACTGTCCCTAAGGCTGGAGGATGCTTCTCAAGAGTGTTTTCCCCTCAGGGCTGAGCCTCTTGGGGAAGATGATGTCAAAGTAGATGTAGAGGTCCCCCTTGCACTGGGGGTCCTGGACCAGTGGCATTCCCTCCCCTGGCACCATCTTGTAGTATTTGGGGCTGCCAAGCAAAGGAAGGGGCTGAGAGGAGCTGTGGGATGATCCCATAGAGGAGCCATGATCCCCAGCCCCACCTGCACAGCCCCTTGTGCGTTTCTCAGGTTACCTGCTCCTCCAACTTCAACCAGGGCCTGTCCTCCTTTTCCAGGCTCCAGCATCCACCCTCGTCCACCCACACCCAGCCCTCTCCTTGCCTCTGCTCCCAGACCACAAGAGTCACCCACTGGGGGCATCCTCCTCTCCCTCCTGCAGCCCCAAACCTGCTGGAAAAGGCTTTGGAGCACCCCAAGTTGCTGCCAAGTGCCTGCTCACCTCTGAGCCCAGTTTTCCCTGGCACTTACTCCACAATGTCATTGATGGGGATGTTCAGCAGCCTCCCATCCAGTGTCCACACATCCAGGGTGCATCCAGTCAGTGCCTGCCAGGCATGGAGTGGCACCAGGAGTTGCTGCTGCAGCCCCAGAGCCCAGAGGTGAAGCTCTGTTCCCTCACTGTGCCCTTTACCTTTGACAGGGGGATGGTGGCAACATAAAGGAGGTTGTTGTCGATTCTTTTGAACCTTGGGTGAAGCTTCTCTTGGACAACAAAGATAATGTCAGCTGGAATGATGTTTGGGCCCTAATGGAGGGGAAAAAAGATCACAGAATCATGGAATGCCAGGATGGTTGGGGATGGAAAGGAAATTAAAATTCACTCACCCTGCCATGGGCAGGGACACCTTCCACTAGACCAGGTTGTCCCAAGCCACATTCAACCTGTCCTTGGAAAACTGAATTTTTTTTTTATAGAGGGAAAACTGCAACAAATTCCTGCTCTTTTGTTGCTATTTTCAGCTGGCTAGAGAAAAGAGGTATTTTCTTCTCTTAAGAGAAAAAGGAGTCTTTTATCCAAGACACTTGCTTAGCTAAAGGCAAATCCAAAACTGTGTTTCTGCCAGGAAGAAAACCACCTCTTTCAATTATCTTTTCTTTAACCTGTTCTAAGGAAAATCCAGGTAGGGATGGCTCCTCAGAGTGCTTCTGAGCATAGTATTGCTGAGTCTCTCTGTTGGTCATGTTGCCAAGTGCCCTCAGCAACAGGAAACCAGAATTTCTTTGTGGAAGAACATTTTCCATGGAGTGGGCGCAGGACTGGAACAGCTGCCCAGGGGGAACATGGACTCTCCCTCTCTGGAGACATACCAAACCCACCTGGATGAGTTGGATGTGGTGATCTCCAGATGTCCCTTTCAAACCTGACTCTTGTGTGGTTCTATGCTTACCTGGTCCCCTTCCTTCTCAAAGGTGATCCTGGTGCCACGCTTCCAGCCTGGCTGCACATCAATTGTTAGGATCTTATCCCTGATGGTGCTCGTTTTGCCATCCTCATTCATCACCTGCAGTGCACAGTCAAGGACCCAAAGAGGGAGGCTCAGGAGTGCTCAGAGTGGCTTGCACTCCACACCAAAGTGGCTGTGGGTACAAACAGGATCAGATCATAGAATCCATGGGATTATTTAAGTCAGAAAAGATCATGCAGTGGAAAGTGGAAATTCCAAGATCATGCAGTCCAATTGTACCCCCAGCACTGCCAGGCCACCTCTAACCCATATCCCCAGGTGCCACAGCCACACAGCTTTAAATCCCTCCAGGAACGGGGACTGCACTACTGCCCTGGGCAGCCTATTCCAATGCCTGACCCCCTTTCAATGCAGAAATTTTCCCTAATATCCAACCTAAACCTCCCCTGGCACAGCTTGAGGCTCTTTGCTCATGTCCTAGAGCAGGAGAGACTCAGGGCTGGGTTCAGGAGACTGGGACAACAAGGAGGGGGACAGAGGTCACCAAGGGCACAAAAAGGAGACACAATGTAGTGTGAAAATGGAATTATGGGAGCCCAGAACACACTGAGCTCCTTCTCTACCCCTCTCTGAGATCAGCCCTCACTTCTCACAATGCCTCCCATGCTGAATTCCCTTTGCCAAGTTTTGGGGGAGAACACTGGTTCAGGTCCTTCTGGGTTTGGTGCTAATCCCTCCCTGTGACAAACTCCTGAGGCAGGGCTATCCCCAAATCCTCAATTCCCCACACTAAGGGCAGAGCTCACCCCAAAACCCACCTCCTTCACCCCCACAGCCCCTACCCTGCGGGAGATCTTAATCTTCTTGGTGCAGCCATGGAACAGGTCCTCGAGGGACACGTAGAGATCCCGCACGACGGGGGGGTCCCTCCTCAGGGCCCCCCGGCCTCGGGGCCCTCCGAAGGGCAGCAGCACCTCTGAGCTATCCTCAGCAAAGAACTCTGTGTGAGGGAGCAGAGGGACAGCCCCTCACTGGGGTCAGAGCTCCGGGGTCTTCGCCTCCCATCTTCTCCGACCTGGAACCACCCCAAGTGTTTTCTTTCCACGAGTGTTTATGGCAGCCTCGCCTCCCTATTCCCTCTTTTTGATGGGAATCCCAGAAAGGGTCACAGGAGCAGCTGGGGGAAGCCTGAATATTCACCTCCAGGCCTCCCCCCACCCAGGACTAGAGGAAGTCAGGATCTCTCCTCCAAGCACCAGAGGGATCTGACAGCAGTTGGGCAGGAAAGCATTCCTGGAAAGCTTAGTGTTCTGACCTGGCAGCTGCCATGGAATCATGACAGCCACAGACAGACCTCAGCCACCCCCAAATCTCCCAACCTACCTGCAAAGGGATTGTCCCCTCCAAAGAACTCCCTGAAGACTTTTTCAGGGTTGTTGTGGAACACGTATCCGACGCTCCAAGGATTGTCACTCGCCAACTCCAAGGGGATGCCACCTTTGAGCCCCTCTTCCCCAAATTTGTCGTAGATGCCTTTCTTCATAGCTTAGGGAACAAGTAGGTGTTGGGAATTGAGGGAGAGCCCCAGTCTGAGATCCAGGTTTTGTTTGAGTGGAGGCTGGAGAAGAGGGTTCCCAGGAACAGGAGGGATAGACATGGCAGTGTGTACCAGTTCTCAGCTGGGCTCTGGGTCCCAGAGCTGATCCTGCCAGGGACCAGTAATTCACATCCCCTTCCCACCCCTGCAGTCAGGGCAAGGGGACACTCCCCACTTACGGTCGCTGAGCACATCGTAGGCCTCTGCCAGCTGCTGGAACCTCTTTGGCCCCCAGGGCTCCTTGCATTTTAATGGATGGTATTTCAGGGCCAACTTCCTATAACTAAGGATTACAGGATGGTTTGGGTTTGGGGGGACTTTAAATCCCATCTCATTCCCACC
>VZTT01052614.1:4262-17748 GCA_013400855.1 Buphagus erythrorhynchus
AAAAAAAAAAGGCAGTTCAGAGATGAGAAATCGCTGTGCTGATGAAGCAGCACAGAGAAAAATAGAGGGTTACACCTTACTTCAGTCTATGGCTCTCACAGGTTTTCCTCTGATGCATCCATGTCACCACAAAGTGGGATTCAAAGCAAAAACCAAGGTCCCAGGAAGCTGGAGAAGAACTTAACTCACTGAATCTGCAGAATTAGCTTTTCATTATTATAATAAAATATTAATTCTATCCAGTCTCTTACTGCAAAAAACCCACAAGGTTAATTTTTGATACAAAGAATCTAAAGGCATTAGTGTCCTTATTAGTTCGCTCCTGGAGTCTCCAGTGGATTCCACTCAGCCAATTCTTTTCAGAATTGGAGTGAAAGTGAGTGGAGTCCATCTTCCTGCACCTCTCCATGCAAACACCACCAAGCCTTACAGAGGCTCTGGTCTCACAGCAAGGCACTGAGAGCAGCAGATAAAGGAGGAAGCTGTCTTCTAATTGAGATAAACCCCTCTGTGCCACTGAAGTCACAATAATTCTTCTGCCAAAAAAAGAAAAAAAAAAAATCGAGAATGGGCTTGTCATACAGTGTTGAAAATTTTTAAGAATCAAATATTTTCTTCATATCTTCTGCCATGTTCTGCTTACTGGCATTTACTGGCATCATGGAAAGTTGTGTATTTCTCAACTGAATTCCAAAATTTCACCTTTCAACTTATAAAATTCAATGAGAAATTGAAATGTCCTTTCCCACTTCATAAGTACTAGAATTTCCTCTATAATATAACAAACATTTCAGAATAAAATATGGAAAATTGAGCTCAAAACAGCAACAACAAAGCCCAAACAAACAAACAAACAAAAAAAAGAAACAAAGAAACCCAACCAAACCCAACCAGTAAACAGAAAAAAACCCCACAGGCAAACAAAACAGATCAAATCTATTAGTGTCTAGCAGGAGAACAGCTGTCTATCAAAGCTCAGTCTTCCTATCTGACCACAATCAAATAAGCAAGACAGCCAAATGCCTCTAGGGCAGGGGCTCTGAGGAGAAGAGGAACGTCTGCAAGTCTGGAGCTGAAAAGCTGGCATTCTGCTAAAGATGTCAATCAGACCTTGGTCATTCTCCTATGTGGAAAGAGAAAAAATACTCTGTTTCACACAGGTGAACATTAGTCCAAAGTAAAAGGGTGGCTGGAGGATTTTTCTTTTTCTCTTATGTGTTTTTTTTTGTTTGTTTGTTTGTTTTTTCCCTTTGTTTTCCTGGAGCACAAATGAACACTTTCCTCTAGGACAAGTTCAACAGGGAGGGACAAAACAGTCTGAATGTTTATTTGAAGCAAGTTTCGTACCTTGAAAACTCAAATTTTCTTCCCACTGGATTAAATATTTTTTTTAATTTAAGTTTAACAAAAGTTTTCATTGAACATGTGTGTACTCAAAAAGAAGAGCTGCCTGTCATCTGCTAAAACTCACCTAGAGGCACTTATAGCTATGCTCTTCTTTCTAGCTTTACTTTTTAAAACTATTTCATAATTTCCAGTGTTTTCATGTAGATGATCTACACTTGTTAGTCACCTGTATTTACCTTTTGGGTCCTATGGTTACTTCACTAGAGTATTCTCTACTTGCTTCTTAAAAGAAAAAGGTATTTGCCTCAGCTTTACATTTTGCTTTCACCACTTCAACCTCAAGGAAAATAAGACTGTCGTGCACCTGTCAAAATTAAAGTTAATTTAACAGAAAATTTGTATGACTAATATAAAATGTATTAAAAATATTTTATCAGTCAACCAGCCAGATAATCTAGCTGCTTTGCTAGTATGACATTCATAGCACTCCTCTCTTGCATATTTTTTCTTACTGCACTTCAGTTGAATCTAAAAATCTTAGATTGTTTTTCTTTACTTATAAAATGTGGCATAGCCAGACATATGCTGGCTTCCTTTAGCTGTGTAATTGCTGATGTTGTTTGCAAATGTTGCTAAATATATGATTAGGCATAAAATGCAGCAATTCTACTCAATACATTCAGACAAATTTTATTATTGCACTCCTTATCTCAAACACTCACAGGCGAAATTATCCAGTTCAATTATCCAGTTCACAGTTGTCTAATTTTTTCCGCAAGGTTTTCATTATCAGACTGGTTGTACTGAAGTCAGAAACATTTGTGCCAGTGAGTCTAGAGTTTGGACCTACAGTGAATCCTGGAGAGTTGGTCGCCAGGCACACATATGCTCCACAAAGCATGAACAGGTCTGCTGTGTTCTGATTGTACTTATGGTTTCATGCTTAGGTTCCAAAGCATGGCTAGACATCAGCTCACAGATGTGAATGCTTTGGATGAGTCCTTTATTTTTCCAAAGGAAACCTGAGCCGTTTTCTGCACTGATTCACTTTTGGGTAGAAGACTATGTCATCCAAACTGTATCCATCAGCAGCGGTAGAATATGGCCCATAGATAGTCTTTAACTTTACACTGGATTGATGTTTTACAGTTCCAGACTCTCTGCCATGAATTTAAAGGTACCCACAGCAAGGAAAATGAATTTTTTGGACTCCTATCTGAGAGTGATAAGGAAGATATCAACTGAGTGCAAGCAATGGAATGTGCCTATCATAATAAATGGTTACAGCAGAAGGAGAGCAGAGGAAAATGGCAGTTTGCTCTCAGCTGAGAAGCTGGAAGTTTCTTAACCAGTAAGTCACCTGTTTTGTCCCTTGTATCAACAAGAATGCTTCAGTGAACTGAGAAACAAAAATCTGGTCTCCTGCCTCAGATTTCTGAAAGCAAGCAGGATTTGGAAAAAACAAACAAACAAAAAACCACAAACAACAACAACAAAGGAAAACCATTTTAGTTTTGAAGTTCACTTATCTTTCTTTATATTTGAAGAAAACAATGTTTCACATAGACAAGGCAAATGATTGTCCAGTTAGAATACTGGCCAGTGATACTGCTCACTGGTGAAATATCTATTTCGCTGCAAAGGTTATAATCTTCACATCTGCTTGGTAGGAAATAACCTGAACATGTCCAGAACTTTCAGACACTTTTCTAGGGAGTGTCTGGGACTTCAGAGAAAGAGATCATCTTTTCATAAAACGAACCAGGTGAAACACATTCAGCAGATCTCTTTGTAAAGCAAATCTATACAGCAGTCTATGTGGTTAGCTCAACACAGAATCAGAATAATTTAGGTTAGAAAAGACCCTTAAGATCATTGAGATGGACTGCATTTCTAACACAACTAAGCCCAACACTAAGCTAAATCCCTACCCCACATCTCCAGAAATGTTGACACCACCACAGCCCTGAGCAGCCTGCTTAGGGCTTGAAAACCCTCTTGGTAAAGAATTTTTCCATAGCATCTAATCTAAATCTCCAATGGTATAATATGAGGCCTCTTGTCCTGCCAACTGTTTTCTGGAAACAGAGCCTGACCTTCCTAGCTCCTGTAGAGAGTGAGAAGGTCCCCCCTGAGCCTCCTTTTCTCCACAACTCCTTCAGCTGCTCTAGGTGCCCCAGACTCTTCCCCAGCTCAATTCCCTACCCTGGACACTCCCCAGCCTCCCAATGCCTCTCTTGTCCTGAGGGGCCCAGAACTGAACCCCAGACCCAAGGTGTGACCTCACCACTGCCCAGCACAGTCACTGCCCTGCTACTGTTGCCCACACTATTGCTGACACAAGCCACGATGCCCTTTGCCTCTTTGGCCATGTGGGCACCCTTGGGCTCATGTCCATGTCAGCAGCATCTCCAGGGCCTTTCCCACTCAGCAGCTTTTTAGACACTGTTCCCAGCTGGAGCTGCAGGGGGGTGTTGTGACCGAAGGACAGGACCCAGCACTTCCCCTTTTTACCCTTCACACCACTGGCCTCAGCCCATGGATCCAGCCTGGATCCAGATCCCTCTGCAGAGCCTTCCTGCCCTCCAGCACATCCACACTGCCGCACAGCTCGGTGTCATGTGCAAACTTATCAATGACCAGACTGTTGATAAGGAAGGGCTGTCCCCAGCACTGACCCCTGGGGACACCACAGTGGCTGGCTGCCAGCTGGACGTGGCACCACTCACCACCACTCCCTGGGCCCAGCCATCAGCAAGGCTCTTACCAAGCAAAGAGCAGCCAGTCTGACCTGCTGAGCTGGCCAGGTGCCTTGGCATCATGCATTCATTCTGAAAACATCATTCACTTATAAAGTCCAAATACTGTGAATATAAGACAGTCCCGGCATGAAAGACTTAGCTCCAGTGTATATGATTTCTAGAGAACATTATAGATACACCAATACAAGATAAAGTGACCAAGGACTTAATACATGCCAATGAATATGGCAAACAAAATTTACCAAGTTTTTCTCTATTCTGACCATTGTTCAATGTAATTAAACAATGTACCCTGTGGATTGTCAAGAAAAAGAAGTCAGACAAACTAGCCACTTGTAATACAAACACAATTATTATTTATTGAGGGTGCTGAACAAAGACTACTCAGTAGCAATATGGCTAACAGTCTAGCTTGACACAACCAGAAACATTTAGTTGTAAGGACCCAGACTGTTTCTGTACCCTGTCATGGAAGAAATTGAGGAAAAAAAAATTGCTGGTGATCAGACTTTATTCTATGCATCTTCTGATCAAAAAATTTACCTCAGACAAAGATCATTATTTATATTCCTAGCAGTTTAGGCACTGATACTTAACAAGCTCCTCAATAATTTGGAATGTTTATCATTCTCACTTATATTTTTGTACTATGTGGTTAGCACTTCTATTTTTGACATTTACATGTTGCAATTGAATATACATATATTTATGTCAGTATAAGTGTGTGTATATACATAGCTCTATTTCAGGGAGCAGGAGACTGATGTGATGGGAATATTTAGAAGACTGATCAATCAAATCAATTTAAACTTTAAAACAGAATTCTACCAGATTGATTTTCATTAACAATACATATTATTTTAATGCTTTATTCCTACTCATTAACAATTATTGTCATTGCATATTCAACACAGTTAATGCTTAACAATCAATCCTAAATTAAGTACAAGTACATGGTGCCACGGAGCTCATGTCACTGCAGTTTGTGCTGAGGACTACAGTCCTTGGTGATGGTAATATACAAGTTAAGGGGACCAAGTTATCTTAAAGGGCTCCCCACTACCACATCTGAGACCATATCCTGTTATAAAGTGTGGGTTTTCTAGACAGTGCCCAGCTCTCAGCCTCCAGCTGCTGCCTATTTGCTGCCCAGAGATGTCAGGGTGTTGCTGTGCTCCCAGCTGAGGCAGGTATCTTCTGTTGTTTTCCTAGGATCTCTTTTGTCCTTCACTGCATTGATGTTGTTTTTTTCCCTTCAGTGAAGGCCATCCTGTTGCAGCTCCTGAAGCTGTGGCTGCTTCAATGACCAGCAATGGCCCATCAGTGTGGTGATTGCAGTTCTGGGTCCTCTATTTTTCACCCATGATTTCAAGGCCTTTGCTGCTATCCCACATTTAACTGACACCACAATGGGAAAAAACTGGTACCACGCTCAAGTTCACACAACAACTTTCTACAAGTTCTTGTAGCAAGCTAATAACAAGTCCAGGAGGGTAGGACTTGGATCTGACCCCATCAGTAGAAGTGTTTAGTTCTGCTACTAGCGCTGGTTATACCATTTCTGTGGGTGGTTATGCACACCTTGTTTTAGTGTGTTTATGAGTGTGTTTATATGTGTGTTTATATGTGTTTAGTGTGTTTTAGCTGCAGTGGTTTTAGTGTGTTTATGTTTAGTTCAGTGTACTTCTACTTCCATGGGTCCAGCCGGTCCGTGTTCATCCAGCATATCTTCGAACTGTAGAACAGCCACCTTTCCATGACAAACCAAAGACTCTCTGGTACTGACTGCTTCAGTTTCAAGTCTAGGGGAAGAATTTGGGCTGGAATTTTAACCCTGGAAACATGACTGACTGATGATGCTCTACAAATTATTATCATTATTTTTCCCAGGGACTTTTACATACTTCACTTATTGGATTACTTCCCAAAGAAACATTGAGATGAAAATCTTTACAGAAGGAGAACCACAGTAGAAAATACCATCAAGAATATTTTCATTACAGCCTCCCATCACTGCACAAATTGTTTATTACCCCTTTCTTCACCTAGAAGCAGAACAACGGTTATGGCCAGCTGAACTCCTCTTGTGAAGCAGGGATTAACAAGGAAATCAAACATCTTGTTTGGGGTCACAAAATAACAAGGACCTTTACTCTGACCCAGATGACATAAGGTCAAAGGATAGAGTGAAACAGGGTGATTTAATTAAAAAAAAAATAAAATACACAAAATAAAATTAGTAACATTTTTAGACCTTAGCATAAATTGAAATTAATGTAAAGTTGATCATTAGTTTCCATTTTTACTTTAGATGGATGTCTAAATCCTCACACATCTATATGCCAGGGCTGTCTTTGAAGATAAGAGGCTCTAATTTTAGGTCTACCTGATACACCTTTTTCATGCCTGATCCTGAGAGCTCTTATCTCTTTTCCAGCCTTGAGAGAAGCTGCCTTATTAGTTTGTTTTTTATCTGAGAGGAACCAGCTCCAGGAGAAATGTGGAGACCTGCTGAAAGGAATCAGGTGTGTGCCAAAACATTTCTAAGTTCACTTTTAGAGCATCCAGGAAGTATTAGTGTGTTTTGCCCCACGTTGAATCAATGCTCCTAAAAGTGGGGCATCAACATAAGAAATGTCACCCTAAACAGTAATATCTTGGATTCTCCTACTTCACCACAACACCTTAGAAAACCCTAAATGGGATTTGTTTCTTTAACCTCGGAGGTAAACATAATATATCTGACAGTTTTAGTATGTCACCTAAACCAACGAAATTCTGTCAACATCATGGTCTACAAATAATTGCTAGCGCGTAAAAATCCAGATTCTGAACCCTGATTTCTTATATCACAATTCTAACCTTAACCACATATCTTTATGTTAAAATAAAATTTCCTTATGGAAGCTCTATGGCCTTATGCCAGAAGATAGATTTCAGATTTTTAGATTTTATGATGAAAATGTCCCCGCCATCTACAATAGCTACACACAGAGTTTGATGTGTTTAAGCTGTAGAATAGGGATAAAGTAGTAGAGGGTTTGATGGGGTAGAGAGGGGAGAATAGGAGGGGAGAAATTTGGGGTTGTTTTTCTTTTTTTTTTCAGTTAGATAGCACTAGGTATAAGTTCTCAGGCAATTGTCTGAAGTTCAAGATAATAATCCCACTAGCTCTAGAGTCTCATTAAAATATTCAGTGTTATTTGCACAAAGCTGAAGAAGTTTTTGCGAGTGTGGTCTTGTGTGAAAGGAATGTACATTTCATTATTTGACTTGTCAATGTTATTCATGAAGCTATGCTTTTCTCAACTGTGTTTTCTTACATTGAGAAGATTTGTGTGTGGCTTTTAAAATTTATTTTATTTTCTCTGCACAATTGCAACACATTTGAACTTTTGATAGAGGTGGACAAACTGTTTTAAATGCTTTACTAATATTTACTCAAATTTATAAAGCAAGGTCTCAGTGACTAGGTTAGCCCCCACTATGTGTTTGTTTTTTGTGATTATTTTAGTTAATGAGTTTGCTGGCTGGGTTGTTCCTGGGAACAGCTAATTTTAGACAACCATTAAAAAATACTAACAGAAGGTGAATTTCACAAAATGCTGCTATTTGCAATGGAAGTCTGGTTTTAAGAGTTGTGGTTTGCTCATCCAATCAGAAAAACATATCATATGATTTATATATCTGCTCACACCATCTTGAATTTCAGATTTTAAATTTTATGTACTTACAACCATCTGCTCAGAAGCTTAACACACACCATGGTTTTATTGGAGAAAATACATATATTTGGTAAACAGTTTTGAATAGTTGATGAAGGGGGGAAAAAAAGCATTTTGTACAATTTCTTCAGCAGAATGGAGGTCATCTTCCTTTTCCTGCTTTCTCAAGTCTGTAGTGTAATATTTTGATCATTTATTTTAGTTTGGTCTAGATAGTTTCATTTTTCCTGCATGATTCAGAGTTCTCAGTTCTTGAATGACTACAATTTCATTTTTAGGGAATTAATTTCTGGATGCTATTTTTCAATAGTCTCCATATTTTCTTGTCCCAATGATAAATCATGACAGCCTTCTCTGAAAATACCCTGAATTTGGTGCTCAGGAAAAGAGTAAATATTTATGCATTAAACACTCAGGAGGACTGTGTCACACAGGCTCAAGGCTTTGCAGGAAGCCCTGGAGGAGAAGGAAAGGGAACACAGGGTGAGGGGATGCTGGGCAGCACTGATGTTGCTCTGCTTGTCCATGGGGAAGAAGGAGGAGCTGAAACAGCAGATTGAACACTACCACTTGTCAGGAGTGCAACTCTCCCATTTTCTGCAGATTTGGCTTGGTCAAATCTGTGACTTTTCACTTCACTTCACCTCATCCCTCCCTGCAGTGTGCTGTGCCATACAGGCCATTCGCTGTTTTGTGCCTGTTGGAATCCCCAGCTCCAAGCACAAGCACTTATTTTTTAGCCATCTATGGGCTTTATGCTAAAATGTGAAAAAAACTACTACAATCAGCTGTGCTGCTAATATTTTAGCTCTAATTTCTGTTCCTCTGTCCAGATGTACCTCGTGGGGTGTATGGTGAAGTGTCTCTGGATCCCAGACATTTACATGACCTGATCACAGCCTGGTTGGAGGACATAGATCTGCTATCCAGTGTGCATGCCTATATTTTGTGAAAGTCTAGTAGCTGAGAACAAGGAAGTGGTTTGGATCCCTAACCTGCCAATAATGTGAACCTTGGTATAGACAATGGGAATCCATTAGCAAGCTCTAAGTAACACCTCCAGTGGGATGTGATAACAGAAAGCATTCTTTCTAAAACATGATATCTAAGGTTCTGCTAGAGCTGAGACCTAAATAAAGCCTAGAATCTAGGTGTATTTGATAGTGTAATTAAGCTCCAGGGTAGAAGGAACAGTGTGATGAAGGGGGAAATAAAGAGGACAGGTGGAAATAAACTATTGTCAGAGAACATGGAAGGAAACAGTGACCTTCTTACCTCATTTTTATGTTTATGCAGCAATTGCCCAGCCTCAGAGGTGAGAGGATAGAAGAACCCTGACAGGTCTAAATATCATAAAATCCCTAATGCAGTTTTTCAAAGAAGACCTGTAAAAGTCAAGAGAATATAAAAATGAAGAATTAATATATGCTGCTTGTTGAAGGCCTTTCATTATCAGTGAGAGAGGCACACAGGCAGAGACAGAAGTACCCAACTCTCCTTTCCACACAGAAAGAGACGAAGAATCACCTGTACCCACAGACAAGCAGACATTCCCCAGCCATTATTTTGCATGAATATCTCATAGCATTTAAAAATTATTCTTCCCTTCACAAAGGTTCAGAAACACCATCAAATGCAATTCATTCTGTCTTTGAAGGGGGCACAGTGGAGTCCAATACCACAACACACAACTCTGAGGGCACAGTCTGGTCTCACCAGTGAAAAGGCTCCTCATGCTTAACCCCACCAGCCACAGAAGATGCAGACAAAAATCTATGTGCTGCCCAAAATTAGCCTGAATTCCCTGCAACTCTGTTCTTCCTCTTGCATTCTTTGCCAGAAGAGTAGCCAGTTTGGCATAGCTAAAAACATATTGTACCTTGAGGTCTACATCCTCTTCTAAGCACGTGGTTCAGGGATCTCAAGTCCAGTGTAATTATGGTTTTCTCTTCATAACTTGCTATTTCTTAAACAACCTAGCTGAAGTAGCTTTTACCTCAGTTCATCCTTATCTGTGCTTGCTGCTGAACTTGTACAGAGCTGCCACATTTGAGATGGCAAAAGGAAAGAGTCAAAATTCCTGTCCAGTGCAGTGGACAACTGTTCCTTTTCTTCACATAAATATAAACACCATTCTTACCCATGTCCAGCAAAATCTTTGCTAATATTTCCAGCTTGATTTGACACAGGAAATTTTGCACAACACTGAATTGTTTGTCTGTAAAAAGTAAAGAGAAGTTCTGCTATTTGCACTTCTAAAATTATTTCATTGTTCCATAGAAACAAAATTATTTTATAACCTGAATTTGTTTGTATCTGGTGTTATAAATAGCTTTCTTCACCAGGGCTGCATGATGCTTTCCCTGCTGTCTGGTTAGTAGGTCTGATAAATTAAGAGCCATGCTCAGCATCAGAAAGGGGATTGGTAGCAGAGGTGCAATTTTAATCTGGCTTTATCTGTGTCACGTACTTTAACTGTGAGAAAGTCCTTCTTAGCTGTCTAAAAAGCAGGATACATATGGTAATAAACCATGCCAGGATGTGCTGGAAGGATTTGAACAGGCTCTTCCCACAAACATTTGTCACATGGCTTTTCTTTGTTTTAGGGGTATGATCACACATAGATCAAGGTGAAGGAATGCAACACTTTAGAGAGGGACACACCAGTATTGCCCAGAGAAAGATTCACTGTAATTCAGAGGACTTTAATTCTGCTCCTAGTTCTGCTGCTGAGCTGGGAAATTCACCTCACATCAGACTGCTGATCCCAGCTTCCCATGGAAAGCTATTTAAGCTCCATCGATGGCAAGTATTATTGTCAGATCTATTTAAGATTGATGCCATTACTTAAGCAAAAGCCTTTTCCTCATCAAAGCAGTGGTAATGTCATTTCACAGCAAACTCTCCAGACTTGCAGGTTATCACCCTTTCTGCTGGACCTGCTGCTTGCCCCAGTGACACAGCTCCCCACTGCTCTCATGGGGCAGTGGGTGCTGACAGAAATGGTGCACTATTCTCCTGGCCTGGGTGGACACCCCAGTGTTCCTGCCATTTTCTGTCATTCAGTATTGCCAAAGCTAATGATTTATGCTTCTTAGAGAGTGTGGATGTACCCTGGGATTTTGCATCCACTGGACAGTGTAGCACATCCAGGGAAAGGAGGTGCTGTTTTCCATAATAAAAGGGGATGCAGCTCTGTACTTCTAACAGAGCAACCCATGACAAAAGGCATGTGTTGGCCTTTGAAGCTTGAGAATATATGATTGCACTTCTCAGATCTTATGTTGGTCTCTCACAGGTGTCCAGATAAACTCAGAGACTATGAACTAGATATGTCTGTTAAAAAAAAAAAACAAAAAACCAACCAAACAAACAAACAAAAAAAACCCAAAAAAAAAAAAAAAAAAGAAAAGAAAAAAAAACAAAACAAAACAAAACAAAACAAAACAAAACAAAACAAAACAAAACAAAACAAAACAAAACAAAACAAAACAAAACAAAACAAAACAAAACAAAACAAAACAAAACAAAACAAAACAAAAAAAAAACAAAAACAGCAAAAAAAAAAACCAGTGAGAGCTCTGGACAATCTCCTCTTTGTGAAAGATATGCTGGAGTGTTTCCAACTGCAGCTAAAAAGACAACTGTCCTCTTAGGTCATTCAGAGAATATGGATGTGTGCAGGGTCATGTCCCCAGCACTCACAGGCTGCAAGGAAATCCACAGGAGCTAGTGTGAGTAACCACGCACAGATTTGGAGTTTCTGATCCCTTGTGTGTTAGATTTGTTTTCTGGTGGTTCCAGATTCTTTTTTAAAGCTCCAACACTTGTTGCATGTGCTCCTTAAGGATGGCAGAGCCTCTGGAAAACACAGATTTGCTGCTGCAGTCTGGGAGTCAGGGCCATGGTGTTGGTCTGGGAAGAAACCATGACAAAATGCAGAAATGCCTCTGTACATCAAAGCATAAATGTACATGAAATAGAGCATCTCAAGAAGTGTAATGGGTACCAAGGACTCAATTAAGTCATTACAACAAACACAAAGCCTTATCAAAAAGAAATTATCCTTTAAGTAAGTATTTTTTACACAGCCTCAGTTCCTGCCTTCAGAGGGATTGGGACAGTAGGAGTTGACCACTTGCTGACATTTCTGGTCTTCTGGTCTTTGGTGCTGCTCAGTTTATGTTGCATCTTAATTTTTTTCTTGTCTGCAGGACATTCCTTTGCATGACTGTGATTTCATTGGACACATAGGCAATTCAATACTGAAGATAACCTGATTTTATACACTAAAGAATGGCCAGAAAATAACCAGCTAAACTGCATCTCTCTGTTCAGAGAAATTCTCCCTCCACCGTGCCCCTCTCTATAGAATTTTCCTCTCTCTAAAATATTTTCCCATCTAGACATGTGCAATTCCCATATGCAACTCCCAGTGCTGTCAAAATGTGCCAGGCACATCAGTGCTGAGCTGATCAGTCGGGAGAGCCAATTCCAAAGGTCAGGCTTCTTATTTCATACTTAATGCTGCTGATGTGGCTGATCAGTTCAAGGATATGTACAGAAAAGAGACAGAGAAGAACGGCCTCCTGGGGAATTCAAGATCTGACTTGTAGCCAGAGAATTGTCCAGATAAGGCCAGTAAGTTTGTTAGTGTTGGGATGTCACGTTGTACTCATTTTGGGCTGAGGTAAAGGTAGTTTTCTTCCCAGTGGCTGGTGTGGAGTTGTGTTTTGGGTTTGTGCTGGTTGATGACACAGAGATGTTTTTGCTATTGCTGAGCAGGGCTTGCACAGAGCCAAGTCCTGTGCTGCTTCTCATATGGCCAGGCTGGGGAGGGGATGGGGGTGGTTGGGAGACTGGGAGGAAACACAGCCAGGACAGGTGGCCCCAAGTGACCACAGGGATGTCCCAGACCGTGTGACATCATGCTCAGTGGGGGAAAGGAGGAGGAAGGGGGCATGTTTGGAGTCTGCCTTCCCAAGCCACTGCTCCACATGGTGGGGCCCTGCTCTGCTGGAGAAGGCTGAACACCTGCCTGCCCATGGAACAGTGAATTGATTCCTTGTTTTGCTTTGCTAGCATACACAACTTCTACTTTACCTGTTAAAAAGCCTCTAACTCAATCCATCTTTTACCCTTCTGGTTTCTCCCCAGCTCTTATGCAGTTAGGTCAGGAACTTCACATATTTTGGGTTTCCATCATTTTTTAATAACTCCAGATCCCAAGAAGAAGACCTCACAAATTTAAAATTGGCCATTAGCACAAGCTTACTATATCTTCAGAAAGCCTTTCTCTTCAACAAATGTAAAAATAATTTTATTCCACTCCCAGAAAGAATGGATTCTGAAAGGCAGAATGTTTCATGTAGATGTTGTATTTTAATTTTAAAAGTTGATCACTGCAACAAACATAGTTCCTGATAGATTCTCATCACAGCATCAACTCAGATGACATATTGTAGAAGTCCATATACACAATGTCTTACACACTGTACATGCATATGAATGCACACCAGGAATTAACATGAACAGACGTGAACAAATATACTTCAAAAATATCTTCTTGAGCAGTAATAAATTCAGTAATGTCCTAGTAAAAAAATTTCTGATTCTGAAGGAATCAGAAAATAAAAAAAAACAAAAAAAAAC
>VZTT01052615.1:0-12728 GCA_013400855.1 Buphagus erythrorhynchus
CAGCAGATGAAGAACAGGATGAGATGTTGAAGAGAGGAGCACCTGCAGCCTGGTTGCTCAGCTCCTTTGCACAACGTGTCTGTAGCTGGAGCAGAGGGTGCAACATGGAGCCAAGTCTGTGCACCTCAGGACTCATCCTGCCATGAAGGCACAGCCCAGGGTGCATCACAGGTCAGGTCTCCAAGCTGCTCTACCCAAACAGGAAAGCTGTTTTCTTTCCTTTCAGAAAGATCCGTAACACAAAAGATCTCCCAACTTTTTATCTGCTATCTGCTCACCTAAAACGTAGCCCAAGGACCTTGTTTGCTGCATACCACAGAGGTCTCTGGGGCAGTTCTACAGGCCAAAACATAGCAGGTCACTCCAGGATGAGGCAGAGACCTCTTCCTGAAAGATATCCTGAGACATGGAGTCAGGTTTGGACCAAAGCCAGGCTGCTGTTGCACATGTGCATAGTGTTGCAGTCTACAGGGAATGAACACTGCAGAGGTCCCTGCAGCCTGTCCCCCAGGCAAAGCCACCGAGCTGGGGCTTTGCCAATGGGCAGGAACTGCTCCACACTGAGCACGTGTGTCTCAGCTGGTAAGTGGCAGCTTCTGAAAGTGTCTACACACAACCAGAAAGGTTTGCCTGAAGGAAGGCCTCTGGGTTTGCAAAGAAAAGAAGGTCATACTGTCAAAGGGCCACAAACTTCTGGGAAAAAAAATACAACTTTCTCTTTTATTTTAGCTGATACTTTATCACACTAAGTGGAACTGTGTGGTAACAACTTGCACAGAAGTACATTGTGAGCTGCAGGCATTCTCACAGCAAAGCTGACACAACTAAATTTAAAGAACTGTGTTTCCATCACCAGAAACGATACATAAAGACCCCGTTTGCTCACTTCCTTGATCCAATGTCATGGCATAAGGAAGGTCCAGGACTGGTAGTCAGAACAAACTTTGTGTTTGTATTCTCAGCAAAGATTTCAAATTGCCTTGAAAATCTTGCACATCTTTTAGACATTTCAATAGTAAAGTTATAAAGGAAGTGACAGCTTTGTCTCCTTTCACATTCAGAACAATTTTTAATTAAAATCAGATGGTCTCATGGTACATTATGCCTTTTCTTGTTGTTAAATGCAGCTTAAAATCTTTAAGCACCTTTAGGAAATTATTTCTGCTCTCTCTTGTCCTTCCACCTTGTATCATCTCCCAGAACTTATTAGGGGAGATGTTACGTTGTGAGGTCAGGATTCCCAGAGAAAGTGTAGAAGTGAAGAGAAGGTGATGTATGCCATGGGCTGGACCTCCAGCTAATCAAAGTTTGCACTTTGCAACTCAAAGTTGTCCCAGTGCCAGTCCCCAGGTACACACCTGCTGAATGCCTGATGCTGAATTAGAATTCACTCTTTCCTAGAAGTGAAAACTCCCCTGTTTCATTGCTAATTGTAGTTATGCCTAAAAATAACGTGGAAGCATTCAGACAACAACAGCAGCCTAAAGCCAGGGTCAAATCCTGTTTCAGCTGCAAGCCGAGCTGCTCTCCAAAGAGTTGCCCATCACAGCTCCTAGGGTGACTGCGGCATCAGGGCAGATGGTGAATTGGAGTGTTGTTTCCAGCCTTTCTAACCAAGTCGTGATTATTTACAGCTGTTCCCAGATGTTACCCTTTCACGGGTTATTTGTTACTGAGTCAGCCTCCCCGTTCACACGCTAGGCAAGCTCAGGGGAAGAAAGAGAGAGGCTCCTTTCTCCCTTTTACTATGGAAACAGCCCTTTATCCCAAGGACTGCACACGCTCAGCCGCCGTTTCCCTCCCACCACTGCCCCAGCCACAGCGACCCCATGAGCCGCCCGCCGCTCCGCCTCGTCCCGGCTCCCGTTTATCCGCTCAACAGGTCACAGCAACTCATCCCGCACGGACCCCGGGTGAGGCAGGACTGCTGAGCACCTCCTCCCCCCCAGCAAGCCCCCTGCTCACAACTTATCCCCTTTCCTCCCGTTTTGTTATCGTCTCTCCCTGTTCTCCGGCTCTCCGGGCTTCGCTTCTCTCTTCAGCCCAGGCAGAGCCGGGTCAATCGCCCGCTGCCGCATCCCAGCCAACACACTCAAAAATCCACAGATAACAAAGGAAGAGTGAAAAAATTCTGGCCACCTCGGTGCTAACTTTGGAGGCAAGCAGGGAGGAGCAGGCAGGGGTGAAGTCCAGCAGGCAGGAGCATCCTGGAGAGGCAGAAGGGAGGAGTAACTCACCGCGCCGCCACGCACATGGAGGGGCTGTTCGTGCTCTCCGTGCACTCGGGCTGCCGTGCCCTCTGCTTGTCACACTCCGGGACGCGAATGGTGGCACCGCTCTGGGACACCCGCTATTAGAGAGGCTGCTGGAGCCGTCCCTCCCACGGGAGGAGGGGCCATGAGAGGCTTTATAAATTCAGTCCCCAAGGCTAGAAAAATTAACATCTCATCATGGGATGCAGACAGCTGCTCGTGGCATGGCTCTGGGAGACAATCAGGACTTGGGGACGAACCTGGGATTGATTCATTTATCCCTTGCCCACCCAGAACAGGACAGGTTGGTGTTTGCATCTCGCCTTGGCAGAATTAAGTGTCCAAAGGATGGGGTTTGAGGAAATATCCCAAAGGACATTTGGGAAAGATGTGTCATCGTTGACCCTCAGTATTAAAACTCCTGAACCTCCTCCATGAAAATATTTTCCACTGTTGTAAGCCCCAGGCAGGAATCCACTGCATCAGATTTCTGAGCAACCCCGGATGCAAAACTGCTTATTTTACTTAGGTTTTTGCATGGTTTTGGGCTTTAATATCTAAATCCTATTAGAGTTATAACTTCCTTTGAAGGGAGAGAGGGAACAGGTCTGTACAACAAAAGCAGGTTGAGTTTCGTAACCTCCAATGCACCCTGGGCTTTCAGAGAGGAAAAGTCCCATAATAAAGTTTCTCAGGATAGGAAGCTGCACAACCTCATGCAGCTCCTCCTGCTCCATAAAAGCTCTTCACTGCATTAGAAGCTAAACAAACATCCATTCCAGCCCTGGAGTGCTCTCTGAAACACCACCGGTGCAGTTTTTCCATCCATGTAGTTTCTCACATTGGGATTTTTCTTGTTAGATGTAAAGACAGATCAGGGGGTCCCTCAAAAGCAAAATCAGAAAACTGCCCTTGGAAACAGAGAGGGCAAGAACAGGCAGAAAGGATAGTCCAGCAGTTTTTGTGCAGTTCACATTACAAAGAGAAACTTTTCATTAGAAGATGAGCTGTAGAGGTGACAGCCTGGTTCACTCCAAAACTGAACGATGAGCAGAAGGCATAGAAGAGTTCCACGTAGAACAGCCTTGCTAATCCTTACTTAGCACTTGGCCCTAAAATAACATCACTCTTCCTGTGGAATTGGGAGAGTTTGAATTAAATAAATGCAGGAACCACAAGACATGAAGGTAGAAGCAGCTGGTTCTATTGCTGGTGGTTCTCCAGCTAACACTTTGCTGTCTGGAGTAAAAATGCATGGGACTGTGTGTGAGCCTCTAGAAAAATTAGCTGCTTTATGGTCTAATTCCTGGAAATCTGATAAATAGGGCAGGAAAGGGTGAGATTAAGAAGACTGGTGGCACTAATGAGATTTAGGAAGCAGCAGCTTTTCCAGGTACCCTGCGGTTTTAATCTCCTGAGTTGATCCACTGGATTTTTCTCCTTATGTATTTGGGGCATGTTGAGCCCAGCTTCATCACGGGGCCACAGTGAGGTCCTGAAGGTCCATGGCCAGGGGAAGCATGGCATGGGGGTGGCCTGGAAGGCTTAAGGAGTAGTGTAGAGTGCAGAGAGCCAGAGCACTTTGCTCTGCCTTTGAATACAGCAGTAGGGTCAGCAACTCCCCAAAATAAGTTCTGAAGGGACTTCATCATCTTCCCTATTCAAGCTGCCATTCTCCCAGCTGCTGCATCCTCGTAGTGTGGATGAACCCCAAGGGCTACAAGAAGGTAAAGGGGCAGGGTTGAGCAACATCATTAGCCCAAAAAAGCTCCTTCAGTGGAAGTAAGAGCCTGAAGAATGAAAAAGCTTATTAAAAGCACTGCCATAGTCTTACCTCCTAACAAGCAAAAAAAACCCCAAATATCTCTGTTCTCTGCCCTACAATATTGCTGTGGTTTTGCTTTCTTCTGGGTATGGAGATGCAAAGCATTCAGCATCAGTTTGGTCTCTAAACACTTGGCAAGGGACTGATCAGCTGGGCAGACGCTGCTCTGGCTTCAGTATCTTCAGCTCAGAGTTCACCAGCTTATCTCAAGCACAAAATCCTCACCCAGTGTTCCAGTCAATGTCCTAGACCTGCCAGAAACTGGGAATAAAGGCAAGCAAGGATCTGCTGGAGCACTGCAACCAGCAAGCCCAGCCTTGGAGTTTGTGAGTCCATAAAGGAAATGCCTGCAAGGGACTGGTGCTGTACAAACCCTCTCCAAGGGGACAGCAGGGCAGGTTAGCCTTGAATCCGGTGAGTTTTGCCTCTGTTTGTGTCAGGAGAAGATAAATCCAGGGCAAAAATGGCACAAATAGAAAATGGGGATGGTGTCCCTGCCCAGCTGCCAGGGACTCATGCAGGTAACAATGTCCCCACAAGATTTGGTAGAAATGGCACAGTTTATGGCAGCTCCAGGAATGATAAGGGAGGTGGCGGGAGAAGGAAGTGACCTGAACTGATCCAAGCTTCAGACCCACAGCCAGGGGAGAGCAGCATCTGCTTTTTTCAACAAGTAGTATCCCACCAAAAAGCAGAAATGTCAGTCCCTGGAAGCACACAGGATGGGTGAGGGGGGAGAAAGGGACCCTGGCCAGCTCCATGCCACAACACAAGAAAGCAGAGACTCCTTCAGTCTCTCAGTGCACAGCGTGTCTAAGAATAAAGATGTTCAGTCAGTTCTTCAGTCAGAAGACAGTCAGCTTCACATCAAGCGCCAGAGGATGAGCCTGCAGGGGAAGGGGCGAGCTGGGAGGTCCTCTTGCCATCTCCCAGCTTGAACCCTTTGACACACAGCTCTAACTCACAAGAAACAGGGAGAGCATCAGCTCCTCCCAAGAGTGTTGGTGTGGGGAGACTTAGGGTGAAGTAGAGGCACAGTGAAAATGGGGAGCAGCAGGTTTTGCAGGATGCTGGCAAGCCTCCATGGAAACCTGGGCCTGGCCCTGCTCCTGTATCCTGGGACTTGTCCTTCACTGACACTTCTCAGGCTGCTTGGCTTGATCAGAGCTGTTTTTAAACACACTTACTTCCAAGAAATGCTGCTGTCCATTTCCAAGGACAGCAGTAACTGTGGATAATGGTGCAAGCCCAACCAGTTGAGCCCAGGTCATGGCACTTTCTTCTGGAGTGTGCAACCCACCAGATACAAAACGTACACCAAGAGTCAAAATATAAACTCAAAACATCACCTCATGCATGCTGAATTGGCAGGCAAGTCCTCCCAAGTCCTGGGGCTCAATGAGGGGCTCTGAGCATCGTTTCTGGGAAAGCCACATCCCTCAGGTAGGCAGGAAGGGACACCAGGAGATACATCAAGAGCCTGGGTGTGGGGACCAAACCCCCAGCAGAAATTCAGGCTGTGTTGAGTGGATGGAGGGAGATTTTACATCATCCTCAAAGCAGCTGGTGGGGACAAACTCTGCCTCTCACAGCTGTTGCTGCAGCAGCTCCACTGCCCATTCTCCCATAGCAGGGCTGGCTGCTGCTGGAGCTGGTGCAGCCTTGTCTAAAGGGAGGAAAGGCCAGACCTCACTCTTCTTCCATAGTTTGTGGCTGTCCTTTAAGAAACAGCATCATTTGGCCATTCCTGCCAGAAATCAGGGGATTGCAGCACACCCAGGAGGATACAACTAGAGGTACCCTGAGAGGCCAAGGGACTTCCAGAGGGGAAAATCACGCACGGACCAGCAAGGAAGAAGAGGGTGTGGTAAAATACCCGTTGGTCGGATTTTTCTGTGTCCAAGAAATGTAATGTGGCAAATGGTGAGGGAGGATCATGACAGATCTCAGGAGTGAAGCACTTCAGAGTTTTGTTTCTTGGGCACACAGGCAGCTGTTCTGTGCTGCCTCTTCCTCCTCTTTGGCCAGTGAACCTGGAGATCTGCCCTGATGGTTCCTCCCTCGAGCATGATGGGGACACTCTGCTGCTCCTCAGTGGGGATGTTGCAGCAAGATCCCCCACTATCCCAGGGTAATAAACCACCCTTCAGGGAACTGAGCAGCCAAAGAGTTTTGTGGGGACTCAGAGTTGCTGTCTCCCATTTTGGACTAGCAAAGATGGTTCCCACCACTCAGGCTCTTAAAACTGTGCTGTGCCCCATGTCTCCCAGCCTGGGCCGTGGTGCTCATACTGCAGCTTTGTCACCGAGGAGTCTCTTGGGTGACACTTGTCATCACCAGGGTAAGTCCAGAGAGCTCATTGGGTGCTTCTTACCCTTAACATGGTGGATGGCATGGGAAGGAGACTCAGGCTGGCCAGTGGGACCAATGAGATCTCCCTTCCCCAGCACACCAGCGCCAGCAGTGACATTGCCTAAAGCTCCTGCACCCACTCAGGAGCACCCAAAGCCCTCTGCCTGTGCATGGGGAGACCTGAACTGGCTGGTGCCTGCTCTGGGGACACCACCACGTTTCTGCACACCAGCATTACCACTGACCTCGTGCTGGTCCTTCCTGGGTTGGGACCTACCTGGTGGATTCTTCATGGTGCAAAAGAGATGGGACAATTTACAGTGCTCCCAGATGGGCTGTTCCCAAAGCCTGAGGGGCTTCAGAGTGATTAAAAAACATAAAGACCTTGAGTGAGAGGTGGGGTTAGAGGCTGATGTGGTTAGAAAATGTGAGGAATAGAAAATATGAGGAATAGGAAAAAGCAAGTGATGCTTCCCATCTAGGGACTCAGTGTTCACGCAGCCATGAGGCTGGGGAATGAAAAGGAGTGGGACTGAGGGAGCAGTTTGCCCCCTAGTTCACTTTCCCCCTATGCCAGTAGAGAATTACTCCCCTGTCCACCTTTGAGCATTTCAACTCTCCACTGGTGAGAAAAGAGAGGACTCTTACCTGCCTGCTGCCCTCCAGGGCACGATCCAGGCACACCTGAGCCCTAGACACCATTGCAGCTGCACGTGTGGACAGTACAACCATGACCTTGACCGCCAGAAGAGCTGTTAGTCCCAAATTGAGCAAGTTAGTGGTTTTAGGGCACAAGGTGTGGGATGAGGGATGAGCTGGGGCTCACTTTACCCCTGATTGCATTTTCCTAGGGGAGGAGCCTCTGCCCAGCAGCCTCTCTCAACCCTGCCAGCCATCGTGGCACACTGCCCCTTCTCCTTCACCAGGCTTAACCAGTTTGTCAGAGCAGACCTGGCCCAGCAGGAAGTCCCACCAGACCTGGGGGAAGCACAGGGGTGTCAGTGAGCATTAGGGACCCATGCTGCGATGGGAGCAGAGGGCTCAGACATAACCCATGGCCTGGGGGAGCACATTTGCCTTTCAGTGCTGCTGCAACTTAAAAATGTGAGAGAAGCAAAGCTAGAGGTGGGGTGATCACAAGGGAACAGACACAGCGGGACACCAGATTCCACGTCGGGATGATCTCCTTATCCGTGCCCGTGTGCCCCGGCTGCCTTCAGCACACATCCTCCAAAAGAAACACAAGAAGTTCCTTTTTACGTTGCTCGTAGAAAACGAACATGAAAGGAAAGGACTCTTCGGTGCAGCTGCCAGGAGAGGGCATCAGAGCCCCAGGAATCAGGAATGCTCAGGCTAGCCTAGCCAGCTCCCTGCTTACCGGGTTCAAGCCACAGATCCTCCTCAAAGATGAGCTTGAGATCCTAACCTTGGAAGACTTCTGGGTGCTGCTAGAAAATGAGGGACCCAGTCAAAGTTTCCTCTGCACGAGTAGCTGCAGTGTTCCCGCAGCATGTGATAAAGAACACACCTGCCAGTGTTGCACCTGCCAGTCTATCGCTTCTCCTACCACTTATTCCCCCATTTCATTCTAATAAACTAATATCATGCAGTTATGCAGAGAATAACTGCTCCCGCCAGGATTTACTTGCCAGTTTGCTGTGTCTGTGTCAGACCCGAAGCTGTGTTTTCCCCAAAGCTTTTTCCTGTCTTTCCTCCCCTGCTCCCTCTCCATAGATCAGCTGATCTAACACAAGGCATCATCACCTTGTGACGATGAATTATTTACCTCCAAAACTCCATTATTTAACTCAAATTATTTAACTCCAAAACTATTAAATCTATCAAATAAGCCTTCAATAATTATTTGTTTGTAAATTTGTTTATGAATCGATCTTGAAGGAAAGACACCTTGGGCTCTGAAGAGTCTTCAGACAAGTTATACTTCACTGAAATCAACATCAATCATTTCTTAAAGCCTTGCCATCATTCATTGTCCAACATCTGCCATCCCCCATCCACTGCTGGGATACTCAACCAATTTCATCTCAAGAGAAGAAGCCTCCAACACAGAAAGTTCTCTCCAGAAATCACGGATAATGGTAGCTAGTTAGAATGCCCCTCTCATGGGACAAAGGGCAGAGCCACCCGACACCAATTCACTAGTATTTTTAGGGGCACTTTGGGGGGACGTACATCACCATGAGCAAAGTTTACCTGATACCCTTCTTTGTGAAGCTTCAGAAGAAGAGGAAGAGGAAGGGGAAGGGGAAGAGGACCTTCTGGTACCTAAAGGGGCTATAAGAGAGCTAGAGAGGGACTCTGGTCAAGGGCATGGAATAACAGGACAATGGCAAATGGCTTCAAAATGAAAGAGAGAAGTTTTAGATTGGATATTAGGAAGAAATTCTTCAGTGTGAGGGTGGTGAGACACTGGTACAGGTTGTCCAGTGAAGCTGTGAACGCCCCTTCCCTGGAAGTGCTCTAGGCCAGGTTGGATGGGTCTAACGGAAGGTGTTCCCCCATGGCAGGGGTTTGGAACTAGAGGATCTTTAAGGTCATTCCAAACCAAGCCATTCCATGTTTCTATGAAGGGGAGGTGGTATTGGCGCAGTCAGATTTCATTTCTCTAATGGAACAAGGACAATCCAACATGGGATGCTACCACATCATGGCAAAGAAAATCACCCCAAATCCCTGCAATGTTCCTCTTGCTCAAACAATGGGGCCTACATCTTTGTAAAACACAACTTGATGGGTATCTCCCCTGGCTTTCCTGAAAAAGAGCTGATGGAAAGCAATCTTCAGGTCCAGCATCTGTTCTAGGCAGAGGGGATTTTATGAAGTCACATTGATTTCCTTATTCTAGTTGGTCAAGTCCCCCACTAAATGTGCTCCCTTTTCTCCTGGTGACTTCTCTAAAACCTGGCTCAGCACCCAGCTGACTCACAGGAGCTTGTCAGAGCTTCTCACTGCTCCTCACCCCCACATTCCACAGGTGATGACCTCAGAAAGTCCTCTCAACACCAGGCTGGGCTTCTCAGACTTGAGAGTAAAGCATCCAGGTCAGATGATACCCAGGCAACACGATGAACTCCTGTTCTTCTCATCAGCCTTATCCTACCAACCCTGAAAGAAAAAGTGATGCTGGGAAGGTGGGTGCACATACCCATCTCAAATCCACCCCTGATTTCCTCCTCCATACCAGGAGTCTCAGACACCAAATTTACCTGCAGAGAAAACAAGCATCCAAGCTTCCTTATCCTTCAAGCTGTGGTCTAGATCCTGCTTCCAGTCTGCTTTCCAGAATATTAACTATGTCCAAATAATTTAAAATAAGTGATGAAAGTCATATTTGCTGCAACAGATTTTAGTGTAGTCACTTTGCACAATCAAATAAGATCTGATTAATCTAAAATAGGTCAGAGAACACAACACCTCATTCAAGCACTCCCGTTCATTTCTACTATCACTGCAAGGATCATTGAAACAGCAAGTCAAGCAGAACCAAATAATTAATCAAGGTTTTATTTAAGGTTTCAATTTTTATTTTTAAAATGGCTGAGCTGACCTGGCACATTAAACAAGCCCAGCAGTACAGTACAGGAGTTATGCCAAGGCAGCATGGGAAGAAGTACATTATCCAGCAGATTTTAAAACTGCAACAGCTTCCATATTTCCAGGTGGGACACAACACAAAGACATCTACCAACAGCAGAGAGCTGCAGTCAGAAATCAGCTGGTGCAGAGCAAAAAGCCTTCTTTACAAACACGAGGCTGAAGTTGGGCTGACACGATCCCAAAGCAGAGCTGATCTCAAAAAGACACGACACTGATGCTGCAAGGCAGGAGGGAACAAGCTACTTGTCATCCACAGAAGCCTGTGTTAAATTAGTTCCTGCTGTTTCACACATTCAGGAAATCTGGCCTCTCTCTTCAGTTCCTTGGCACATCAAGGCCATCTCCTCCGTTCTAGCTCCACTTCTCCTTTTCAGCTGAATTTTGTCATTTTTTGTGAACCTCCTGGACTAGCTCCAGCTCTTAGCACAAGCTATGACTCAGAGCCATACTGCTGCTCCACTCTCCATTTTCAGCACCTTTTCCCTTCTCGGGCTCCTTCCTGCTCTCCGCCTTCAGAGATGCTGCTGCCTTGAGATGCAGCAGGCTGCTGTGGCACTCCCTGAATTTCTTCAGCAACTGTGTAATTGAAGCTTTAACCTTTGCTTCATCCTACCCTTTGGACCACCTCTGTCTCTTTTCCACCACTCTCTGGAGGCTCCATTCTGGCAGCAAGTTTCTGTCCAGCTCCCATCTGCATTGCAGTTTTGTTGCTGTAAGCCATTCCCTGTCAAAGCTGGCAGCTTTTCTAAGGTCCCACCTTTGCCACCGTGAACTGCCATTAGCAACAAACTATGAGATCTTACAGCATTCATTATACATATGCTCCATCCAGTTGGGCTTATGACCCCAAAATACATTTACAGGCTCTCTATTACAGGTAAAATAAGAAGCCATTAAAAAGTCTTACTGTTTTATGGGGGAAAGATGAGCAGACAATCAGTTCACCTTCAACAATTTTAATACTGAAGATGTTGTCATTCACCAGACAAATGGACTATGCTCTTAATTAGGAGTGGGCTTCAAACAAATATTATTCTTGGAAACTGGTCAGAACCACTTTTGCTGTCAGCCAAGAAGGGTGGGTTCTAAGAAAGCAAGCACCTACTACAGATCATTGCAATTCTTTCTTGCACAGTACTCTGCTGCAAACGTGCCCTACTTACACCCACCTGCGGCATTTTGAGACAGATGGATCAGGATATTGACAGAGATCTCAGCTAAGAGCCAGACTTTTATACACACAACACAACCCTGACCAGGCAACATTCTCAGCACTTTTTCAAAACCAACCCTCTCAAAAAGGGCATCAACTTGGCAACATGACACTGCAGCAACCCCAGCTGCTTTTCAAAACAGTGGCTTTTGTGTCAATGTGGTGCCTACCCACCAAACCTCTTCTCAAGCCTTAGCCAGATCGTTTAAGTCAAGTAAGTGTCTCCATGGAAACCTCCTTTCTCAAGGAGCCTCCTTTGCTGGAGAAATTCCTGAACCCCTTTTGTTTGAAAGGGGAAGGCAGTTTGGTAGGAGCATAATGCCTGCCTAGAAAAGTGCCTGTAGCAACAGATCAGTCAGATTCATGCTCTTTAAAAACACATCCATTCAATGAAGACATTTCAGGGATGGCTAAAGGTGTGCTGCTACTGCTGCTGCAACCAGTCAGTTCTGCTGTACCCTCCATCCCTGTCCTGGCTCTTCACTCTCAGCCTCACAGAATATCCTGAGTTAGAAGGGATCCATAAGGATCATTGAGTCCAGCTCCTGGCCCTGAACAGGACAACTCCAAGAATCACACCATGTGCCTGGCAGTGTTGTCCAAATAACCTGCCTTCTTCCCACATGGTCTCCATACCCCTCTCACTCACAAACTCTTAGACCCAAGTCAAATTGTTTGTTTAAAAAACTTCTAAACCCTAAAAAACCCTAATAGCTAAAGTAATAAAAAAATCAATGCCCATTCTTTAAACATAAGAAAAGTCTTATTGAAGATACCAATTCATACTTAGATAAGACAGTCTCTGTGTTTAAGAAAAGAAGATGTGTTTTAGCCTCTCTTCCACCAAGCCCTTTGTAAACTATAGGATATGAAATTATGTCTGGTATAAAATTGCTTGAGATCTCTCAAAAAGGAAATCAATTTTCTGAAAGGACAGTCAGAACAATTGAATATTTCATGTTCTAATATGGAAGAGAGAACTTTTATATTAGCAGGCAAATTAATAATTAAGGGTCGTGATTAAAAATGGTTTCAACTCAGGCAAATCAGTTAACAAGAGAAAGTTAGGGGGGAAAAAAGGCAGAAAAGAAGCTGCCCAGTTGGAGTCACTTTTAAGTAACAGCAGGAACAAGATATTCTCAGAAAAATAGCCCTGGAGATTAAATTTTAAGTCAGAAAGTAGCAATTTAAGAGCCCTCTGTAGACAGGAGTGTGCCATAGACAGGAAGGGCTCTTCAAAAGCTAAGGGAGGTGCTGGTGCCAGGCAGACAACTCACACATGGAAGAAGAGGGGAGGAAAGAATGCATTTCAGAACAACTAGAACAAAACAAACCCATTCTCCTAAGATTAGGCTAATTACAATTTTTAAAAAATATTTTCTGAGAACATAAAAACATGATGTGTCTGGTAACTAGAAACTAGGTCGAGGCACACTGTAGCAATCGCAGCTTTTTGCGCACTCAGCGC
>VZTT01052615.1:12755-29991 GCA_013400855.1 Buphagus erythrorhynchus
GGGCTAGCAACTATTTTACACCCATTACGAGTGGGGACAAAACAGCCTGGGACAAGATGACACACAGGCATGGGCACAGTCTTGCAGCTTTTCCCAGCAGAACGAAAGGCTTTTGGCAACACACCTCTCCAGCAGCCAACAGAAACCAGGCAGGACCGAGCCCATGTGGAAGTTGAACAGAAGCACATTGTAAGAGGAGGGATAAACAGTCACTGTTGAGCCTTTTCCATTATGTAATAGAGGATCCAGAAGAGCAACTTAAAACATAAAAAAAACCATAAAACATAAAAATAACCTTTTCTATTTTGTTTGGGGAAGTTGAGCAGAAATCTTGCTGCAGGAAAATAAACTCCCGTGCATGCTCATAGATAGGGCACATCTGCATTAAGATTCTCATCTCAATGAGATGCAGAGAAGGGAGTGGGGAAGGGAATCAAAGAGACGTCAGAGACATTAAACACGTTGTGGATCAAACTGAACCCTGTGCTGTCTGAAAAACAGTCAATTTCCAAATCTGCCAGTCAAATGAGATTTCAGATCAAGGGAGATCTAGACACTAATTCTATTCCTTCCACATATGCCATCCTGGGTCTTCCAGAGGGAATACGAAGTCCTTTTCATAGGGAATTATTCAAGCATAGTGGCCTTTCATTCCACAATCTCCATCTGAGCTCCAAGCAGATGAGCTCATCAATAGATCATATCCCTTTCCAGGTTGGCAGCTCTACTGTTTTGCCCAAGGAATTCATCCTTGGATACAAGCTTTGTGAGAGGAAACTTAACAATATGGGATATGCAATATATGTACATGAAGGGAGAGAGGCTGCACATTTGGGCAATAGACTTCACTCCTCAGACTTGTGTCAAATAGTTACCACCCTGGAGCACAAAGGATGGGAGAAGGCCCCTCAGAAGCAAGAGAACTCACAAAGTACCTACACCCAGTAAAGCTAGTGTAATAGCTGTCATGGACTGTGGAGCCAATCAGAAAAATATATTTAAATAAAGCCCAGGCCCAGGGAGGAAAGGGCTGAGCCAGCAGCAGGTCTAAGCAAGAAGAAACGAATTTCTGTCCAACAGAAAGATGAGAGGTTACTCCAAAATAGGTTTAAATTCAACTCACTTTGTAACCAAAGCAGTACAGAGAAAGAAACTCCCACAGTTACAATACACATTTTTTTGTATCAATCTTCTCTATGTGAAAAGTTATGCCCTTGGGAGCCACTTGCTATCCCAAAGGAATGCAGAAGAAGGGGTAAGAAACAAGGTTAAATTACTTCATCCAACACATTCAAGTACCTGGTGACCACACAAGCAATGACAGACTTGTCTGGTGACAGTGAATTCATCAGTTCTCCTCTAGCCCCAAGTTAAGAAACGCAGCAGTCACTTTATTAAAAATCAGTATACAGTTGAACATAAGCCCAGTGTTTAAAACCAGTCCCTCTGGTAGTAGTTCTAGGTTTCCTGTTGTTTTAAAGACTATTGGCAACCCAAGAAATCAGTAGCATAAAGAAACCATCATTTAAAAAAATTAATGTCCCCACATCTCCATGGAGAAAGCAGCAACCATTATCAGTTTGTTTTCCATTGGACTTACTCTAAGAAACAAGAGTTTTCAACATATTTTTTGGGCAAACCTTGTCTTTAGAATAGTAATTGCTCTGTTTGTTAATCACACAGGGCAACATCTCTAAAAAGGCTCACAGCGTTGCTAAAATAACCCTAGAAGAGCTCTCTGTCATTTTCTTCCTGTGATTTATTTCCTAGAACAACAAAAAAATATTTGAGATTTGTTTAACTAGTAGAGTTGCTACTAAAGGGGGAAGAGAGGAATAGGGGTCAGTTCACACAATTTGGCAAAGCAATCATCCATGAATTAAGTTCTTCAATGGCTGCAGGAAGCACACAGAGGCTTTGTCCATGCTCCCTCGAAGCATCCAGCAGTGCTGCAGGAGGGATGCACCTTCAGCCCCTCGTTCCCCTCTCAGCTGACAGCTGTTCACATTGCTGCTGCCTGCTTCCTTCCCTCCTCGAGTCATCCAAAGCACAGAGCAGCCTCCGTGGTGTAACAGCAGCTTGGCAGAAGCAAGCAAAGTGCAGCCAGCAAAAGATTTAATTTATTAAGATAAACATGGTCTAAGGCTCCACATTATTTTTAAAAATAAACAGCATAAGAAATATGAAAACAAACTGGCTTTGCTATGTGTAGGCCAGGTTCAGACGCTCTCAAAAAGATCTTCTCACCCATACAAAATGTTCTTTCCCCTCTTGCCCCCATCATGAGGATGGAAGGACAGTTCACCATGTAAGATCAGCCACGTCCCTGCTGTGTGTCCTTCCACACACAGTGAACAATGCCTCTGCCGCCCTTCAGGGCAAGTCAAAGTTTTAAGAACATCCCTGTGAAGAAGGAGCAGAAGGGGAGAAGGGCAAATAATTCAGTCTCTGAAATGAACATCTAAGTCTTGACATGATGACTGTGTCGACTTCACCACTTTAATGGTTGTTCTTGGCTGCCTCTTTAGCTGCAATAATCAGAGGAGTGAGACTGGATAGAGGCTTTGCAATTTTCAAGAACTGATGCTAGGACAAAACAAAAGGAAAAATAGTTAGATTTTTCAGAATATGCCCCAGAAGTGGCTATTCTAAACATTTTCACCTAAATCCATATGAAATCTAAGAACCTACTCTAGTCTGAACATGTGAATCCAGAAGCTCTGTTACTATGACAAAATTTTGGGGATTGCCTGAAGTGATGAAGAGATTTGCACCCAACACACACTAAATTATCCAATGTTTGCACACATTCAAGATCAATCAAAACTCAGTGAATTCCCCTGGGGAATTATAAAGCTGCAAAATCTATAGTGAAATCCAGTGTGAAAGAAGGTGCACTAGAACCAACCTGTGTGATTCAAACACCAGGCACAGGGTTCCATGGAGGGATCACCTCTCATTTCCCTGTTCCCTGTTGTCACAGGTCTGGAGAAAGCTTTGCCTTGGCCCTCTACCAGATATCAGAAATTTGCAAAGCAGCTGAAATTCAGGAGAGCAGCACAGAGCTTGCAGCATAGCACCATTCAGCCTCCTATATAGGTGCTCTTATTTAAGTAAAACAGTACTGATTATCGAAACAGCTCTCAGGTGAGAGTGAAGGGCAAGTCCACAAGCTGTTCTGAAAATAAAAAGCAGTGATTATCCACAAGACTTCTGAGCATCAGAAGGGATCAATCATCCAAGGCAACATGCTTCAGAGATAAAAAAAAAAAAAAAAAAGGCAAAAATTCAGAGGCCACAAGGTAGTTAAGAACAGGCTGAAGTGTTAGAACAGTCAGAATGTTCTCCTGCTCCAAGGAACAGGACATAACTTCTTTCTGATATTTTAGGACTTAAAAGTCCAGAAGAAAAATTATCTTTCAGCTACTACCATAAAATTATCTTTCAGATACTACCATACTGCCAGACATTTATGCTTCATTATAGTCTCAGAAAGCAGCAACACATCCAAGTCTGAGCCCACTACAAAAATCAGCAGAGAGAAAGGAAAACAAGAAAATGGAAACTGTCTGATACTTAAGGTCTGAGTGCTCCTGATCACAGGTGTATTTTATAAAGACTTACATATTCCACCCTCCTGGCAAATTTGACAGAAACACACAAACCACTCCTCTCATCCATGTTGGCAAAAATCCTGGCAGCTTGGTCCTCAACTTCACTGTGAGTTCAGACTAAGACACCAGGTTTTCAGTGAAATATCTGATTATAGGGTGGTGAGGTTGCCCAGAGAAGCTGTGGATGCCCCATCCCTGGAATTGTTCAAGACCAGGTTGAACAGGGCTTTGAGCAACCTGGTCTAGTGGAAGGTGTTCCTGCCCATGGCAGGGGAAGTGGAACCAGAGGATCTTTAAGGTCCCTTCCAATCCAAGCCATTCTATAATTAAGATATCTCACAAGCTTTGTTCCATCATCTCTGTAAGGAGTAGTATGAGGCAAAATATGGTAAAAGTGAACTGGTCCAGTTAACTGAAGCCATGAACATTTCAAAGAGCTTCATGATCCCTCCTCCCAAAAGGAGGCAGCCAGAATATCTGACAGCTAGAAGCCTTCCTGCTGTCCAAATTGGAACAAGCATGACAAGACTGTGACAACACACACAGGTGTCATGGCCAGCCACATGAACAAACCACTGGAATCAGGGGGCTCAGTATCTAGCAGGGCTGGGACACAGCAACTATATGAACATGCTGCACAGCTGCTGCCAGCAGCCAGTACTGGAAAGGGAGCAGTCTGTTATCACTTCATTATAGATTTATGTTTGGGGGCTGTGGTTTTCAGCTGCTTTTTTCCCCTGAGAGGTTACCTTAGCTGTGCTTGTGCTTCCAGCTGATGCAGTATTTAAGACCTCAAACAAGATCTCACCCTAAGCCTGGCCTCACTCAGGACTGTATGATTACATTGTTCCAGTCTTGCTCCCCATCACCTACCTGTAGCAGCTCTTTTGCAGAACCTCTCTTTTCCACGTCCATTTCAAGACAGCAATTTAAGAAGTCTCGGAATATGGGCGAAAGCTTTTCTGGATTCTGCAGTTCTGGAGTCCCATTAGTAGCAATGAGATACAGGGCCTGAGACAAAAACAAGCACCCAGGAAACAGGAGGTTTTGAAGATTAGATTACATCTCTGGTTTAGAGACACCCATTTCTCCTCTCCCTCCCCACAGTTCAATGGGGAGGAAAAAACCCCACCTTATCAGGGTCACTAATCAATGCCTACATTTCAGCAAACAGAATAGCTGCCAGTCCTATTTTTTTGTGGATGTGATCCAATCCTTTATTGTTTTACCCTCGTAATCTGGGTCTGGATCCTGCAGCCCTCTCAAGGGATTACAAGGACAAAAACAACATTCCAGACCCTGTTTACACAGGGAAGTTAACTGGCACGACTCTACCATTACTCCTGTAATGACTATATCCTCATGGGAAGGTAACCCTAACTAAATAGATTTTTTTTTTTGTTGGTACTCTGCCTGAGTGTACAAGACCTAAAACATCAACACGATAAAGATGGAGCTGGCTCCTTACAAAAAATGTCCAGCAGACCCTTGGGCATCTTTTAACATCCTGCAGAAAAAAACAGTTTTGCTACTACTTGGGGATAAAGCATTCACACATATCCTCCTTTGAGAATCAAGAGACTCAAAATTCATCCATTTCAGGACTTCATATGAGAAACTTCCTGGCTGAATTTTCAAAAGAAACAGAAATTTGCCAGAGACTTGTATACAGGCCTTTTGAGCACATCACTCAACACGTCCCACGGGAGCAGTCTGATAGCCTAGGAATTGGCATAAATTGAGTTAAATGAGGCCAAAGTATTGTTACTTTAACTTAACACTGTTTTATTGCTTATAGTCTTCTTGGCTGCTGCACTTCTGTCCCGAAAATCACTTCCATTGCAAGAGATGGGAAAAAAAAGCTAAACAGAATTTTTCTAGATCCCTCCAACCTGTGTAACTGGGGAAAAAGCCATAAACCTAGCTTATATTAAGAGCAGTGATTCCCCTACATACTGACAGCATACCTCCTTTTGTTAATAATTAAACAAAGGAAAGACATCAAGAGGCTTAAGCCCTGTCTAAAGGCTTATTACGCTTCTAATTTTACTTGGAGCATGCAAGGAGGAATAATTTGCCCACAGGAAAAAGCTCCTACTAGAATAGAATTGAATTAGAATCACAGAAACATAGAATACTTTGGGTTGAAAGATCCCTAATTCCAATACTCCTGCATGGGCAGGGTACCTTCCACTACACCAGGTTTCTCAGAGGAGAATTCTCTCATTCACAAGGTAGAAAGTTTCAAGACATGACTGCTTTGTTGCCTTAAGGTAGAACTTCTGCCTCTATTAGAATCCCAGAAAGTGGGAAATTATGAATGTGCATGATCTAACTCATAGAAGAACCCACACCTCTGCTACCCAGAGCAAACCATGGCTTTTAACTTAGACTATCTCAGTCTTCTCACTATGACATCTAAGGAGCCCACAGAATTGTTTGAGTTAGATGGGGCTGGAGGTGATGAAACCACACGGGAGGATTCACATGAGCTCAGTTTCACCAGCAGCTCAGTGAAGGCCTGCAGAGAAAAGCACTTGCTTACTCTCAGAGGGTTCTCATTGAGGTAGGGGGGCTCTCCTTCAATCATCTCGATGGCCATGATCCCCAAAGACCAGATGTCCACTTTGGGCCCGTAAGCTTTCCGTGTCACCACTTCAGGCGCCATCCAGTACGGGGTGCCCACCATGGTGCTGCGCTTGCTCTGCTCAGGAGTGATCTGGGCACAGAAGCCAAAGTCAGCTGGAAAATTAAAATAGGGTGGAGGGGAAAGACATGGGAATCAGCAAGTTTCTCCAAAAACAACCCTTGCTGACACCAGAGCTACAGTACACTTGACCCTGCTGCACTGTCAGGTGTGCTGCTGCTGCAGCTGAGACAGGAGGAGTGGTTTTGTGGCTAACACAGAAGATGGTGTTTAGACCTAAGTTTCTAAATCTGACTCTCTGAGGCCATGAGGATTCTAGAGCTGCTGAGTTCTCTGTGTGAAAGATGGAGAACAGGAGATAACCACACACAGAAGACAATCAACTCTGTTGCAGCATTACATAGATGTTACACACTATGTAATATATGGTCTAAAGACCATTCCTGGGTATGTGAAAAAAGGAATTAATGCAAGTCTGATCTAGATACACCCCCCTAGACCACACACTGTACTGTCTGGTGATACTTTCAGTCCAAGGGGTATTACTTCCCCTGTAGACAAATCATCCCTCAAACAGCATTTTATAGAGTAAAGAGTGTTCAGAATAAATTTAAGCACCTAAATTAATACTGATTATTTTCTTTGAATGGAGAGAAAGATGGAGGGCATTCACACAAAGATTGCTGTGCCCTATGTCTTATTTGTATTTGGCTCACTAAAAGAAAACTAAATCTGTTCTTGTGAGCCCAGTAGAATCAACACAGCAAGATGCACCACCCATCCTGACCCCCTATGGCATCACAGGTCTAATTTTAGGCAAAATGATGAAAATTAAACTGATTCCTAGCTGAGTTTTCATCAAGGGAAAATACCAGAAAAGGACATATGGTTTATAAACAGGGCAAATTTCCAGCAGAGCCAACAAGCAGCTCAGATCCAGAAGGTTACTGCATCATATCCACAGGGATTTCTCTAACTTTAAACTACAGCCCGGTACCAGCACACCATGCTCAGAGAAGTTATTCCATAAGAATAGAGCACTTTGGCCCCCATCAGTTATTCATTGCTAACACTCCTGAGATCTGGCTCTACCAAAGTGCAGCTTTAGTTTAAAAAGCAATTATGTGCAAAAAAAACCCACCTTCTTACTCAGCATATCTGCACTCTGCAAATTTTGAGTCATATCTGCTGTCACTGCTGACAAAAATAGATTTATTTACGTTGAGTGCTAGCCAACAGAGCTGAGAGGAAGAAAAAGGGAGCACTATTCTGTTAAAGCTACAGGTGGAAGATAATAATTCACTAGTTTCCAGGCTTATCTCTGCATGGGCAATGACAGGCACAACAGCTACCTTAGCACCCGAGGGGCAGAACAGTCTCAAGATTTTCATTACTAGTGATACCACAAGGAGGAAACAACATTTAGACTCCAGTCTGGGTTGGCATTGTAAGATTAAATTATTTATAGTTACACAGTTTTCAATTCTCCCTCCACTTCCCCTGTCCCTTGAGCACCTGCAGTATTTTCCAGACTGAAGAGGTTGTTCATAAATAAAGACTTCTAGCCTTATACCTTCCAATCCAGCTTTCTAGACTGGAGTAGCATTAAAATACTGTTTGTTATTTTAGTTCACATAAACAGATGGCCCAAAGCTAAATGAAGCCCAAGCCTCACTTCAAGTCTGGTATCAGTTTGCAAGGATTTGTGTTTGCCAATCTCCATTAAAACAAATGCCACAGCAATATCTACAGTAGCATTTCTACAGCCTGTTCATCATGACAGCATCAAGCACCTCAATCACCCATCTCCCTAAAATGCCTAGCCCAGAACAGATAACTGGCACGGGTTGATAAGTCATCAGCAGTAATGTTCCCTGCATACTTAGTTTGACAGAGCCATCCATCCCCAGCAGGATGTTGTCACTCTTGATGTCTCTGTGAATAACTTGGTTTGAATGGAGGAATTCCAGGGCTTGGAGACACTGAAAAATAATTGAGATATTCTTACTGGGCATGAAATGATTCACCAGTCACAATTAGCCAACTAAAGGACTCAAACAGACTGTGCATTTTTGGTAGTAAGGGCGCAGTGTGTTAGGACCTTTCATATACTCAGTATGTGCAGGGCTACAGAGAGATGTCACACTGGGATCAGCAGGTCCTAGGAGGACAAGTTAATCCCAAAAGTCTTGAAGAACAGACAAAATCAAGAGGATCCCATCCCCACTTTCCACTCTAGGTCCTGCTTCTGGGGTGAAACATGACGGTTGCATTAGAATTGTATGCTGCAACCTCACAGGTGAAATCCATCCTCTGAAAGAATGGCTGTCACATTACAGAGGCTGGAAACCGTGACAGGTTGTGAAAATTCCGTGTCCCATTCCCAACCCAAGCTCCCTCGGAGTGCGAGTGCTGCCTTACCTCCCGGCACACGGCGGCGATTTGTCCCTCGTCCATGCAGGTCTCCGTCACAACATCCGTCAGGGAGCCTCCTGCCAAGTACTCCATCACCACCCAGAGCTCCTCTCCTACGAGGTAACTGAAGAGCCCAAGCCAGATTTTAAAATCAGAATGCACAGGGTTTTAAAGCTCTCTTACAAGTGCAGTAAAAACAAGAGCTGCATTTAACAGTGTCGGGGAACCACGTACTCCTGGTACTTTCTGGCCATGGGAGCATCCAATCACAACCTGAACAACCAAAGAGAAGGGTGAGCGCAGAAAGTCAAGGGGAGATGTAGTGGGAGAGCTGGCTACAAGTTTCCTGTCCATAAAAGCAAGGCTGAATTTTTCTGCCATGGAAAGGATGCAGGCTAAGATGGAGACCTGACCTTACAACTGCTCCTGCTGCTGAGAGAGAAGGCAAAGAGCTACTACTCAAGGATGGGGTCCAAGCATGCAACACAGATATTTGGCACACAGCAATGGCTTCTGAGGGCTCTTGCACTGAAAGAGGTGGCTGGGGGCTTTCATTACTCCTGGCATCCTGCTGTCCTAAGCAACTGATTGCTTTGCCTCAGCCCAGGGACAGTTCTGGGTGACACAAAAGATGGCTACACAATCATGAGAGCACTTCTTTTTTAAGCATCATGCATTTGAAAATTACCTCTGTCTTTTCCACATTATCAAACTAGTCTGTGATTCAGTCTGAAAATTTCAGAACCATTCATAAATGCAAAGGAGTATACCTTATTGGATGAAACAGCAGTTCTAAAGACTTAAAATAAAAAAGGAAACCCCCCAAAGGGCAGGTCTTTTCTAAAAAAGGCCCATAGGAAGTTTGGGAGAAGACAGTTGAGATGAGAGTGGCTTTTCTCAGTCATTTGGGATATTCCTCTCTGCTGAGTGCATGTGTACCCATATCTAAAAGTGGAAGACAGGAGATGAAGACTTCAGCAATAACTCATTAAAAACAAACAAAAAAAGAATCCAAAACACACACACACACACAAAAAAAAAAACAAAAAACAAAAAAAAAAAACAAAAAACACCACACACAAAGAAAAAAAAACTACAACACAAACCACCAACCATTTCTGCTCATTTTTCGGACCCATCAACACAAACTTCCATGACAGATACATCAGGATGACACATTCCAGAAGGAAGGAATCATCCGTTTGAAAACCCACCTTTTCAGCCTATCCTCTCATTTTTCAAGTGACAGATGAGTCAAAAGTGAAAGGGCAGAGAATCTAATTAAAAGCTTCATCTGGCTTTAGAGCTCATCAAGGATACATTTGCTTTGCTATGAAACACTGATCCTACTGAGGAATGAATTTGCCAGGAACCAAATGCAAAAGCTGCAATAGGTACTAGGGAACAATTAAACAGAAAGAAAAAGTAAAGGAGAAAGAAGCCATTAAACTTGGCATGGAAAGTAGACAGAGATGAATGAGACATCAAGAGTGAGCAAGGTGTGGTATTTACCCGCGAAGGACACACTGACAACACTAAGCTGATAAAAAAATCCCCCTAAATAGTAATAATAGTCACGGCAACACGTGGATGACAGTAGTATTAGAGTTATGGACGCTTTTAATTCCAGAGACAAAGTGGGTGTCTTTGTTTGCTGATGCTGAAGACTGTAGGGAGGTGCCATCTGCAGATTCTTCCAGAATACAAAGCCCAGGGGCACAGGGCTGTGCTCCTGCAGCAGAGAGGGCTCAAACTCCCCTATGGAACAGAAGCTGATGCACTGGCATTTTGTTTTCCCAGCATCACAGACCCCAGCAACAGCAGCACCACCTGCAGAGCAGCCCCTCTGAGTGAGAGAGGAGCAACAAGACTGCTTTCAGAAGCACTCCTGCTAACTCTGTGGGACATTTGCCTTCTGTTGGGCTCCAAAAGCCCAACTCCATCCACACTCTTCCTTCCTATGCCATAGCTGCTTCTTCACTTCTGCCAAATCAGGCTCTCTGCAGATTTTAGCACTCTCTCAACAAATCACCCACTATGGACATTACAAGGTTTCTCTTCATTGCCAGTAGCACTCTCTGCAGTCCAAATCCACTCTCTGCAGCCCAAATGCACTTGACTGTAAGAATGAGGGCAGAATGGGCTCTTTGCATGACAATCTCAGGTTCCACATGCTGGGAGCAAGCTGGTCTCTCTCTGCAGCCAAAATGGATGGAGCGAGCCAAGAACCACACTGTGAAACCAAAGCTGAGCCATAAGCAGCCACAAACATGTGCCAAGACCCAACTCAATAATTGATAGATATGACATAACACACAGGGAGGTGAAATTAACCGTGGCTCCCTGCCAGCTGCCACCAAAGGAATGTCATTTCAAGGTGGTACTGTCTCAGGGATCTTTCCACTCTCTTGCCAGTCTTAGTCACTGAGCTGCCCACTGTAGGCATGACTCAAACCCACTCTCTCTGCTGTTCTAGAGGCACTACCAGGAAGTCTATACACCTACACACTGCTCTGATGTGACATCTGGCACAGCATGGTGTCACATATTGTCACCCACAGTCACCCTCCAAAACAAGCTGGCAGTAAGAAAAACCTCATGAAAATCTTTGAAGAAGGAGATGGTCTACAGCTTTGTCATCATCCATCTGCAAGAGCAGGTAATGTCTGATCCTGCAAGGTATTCCTCATCCTCTACTTAGAAACCTTAGGAAGTTGTTCACCAAGCCCTCTCTATCACAAATGCACATTCTTTATTGATAAAATTGATGGAATTTGGAGTTGCACAGAGGTGCAAGCTCATTCATTACAGAATATTGCACCAGTAATGTGCCTTCTACATGCAAACATGAATGTAGCCTGGAAAGAAACCAGTGTGCTCTTGTAGCGTGACTGTCTTACACCTTCAGCTTTATTCATTGACCGTCCATATCCCTACTACAGTTTAGGGTTGGGGTAACAGAGGCTACCACTTATTTGGGGAATTTATTAAGTTAAGGAGGTCGTCAGAACAAAAGTAAAGGGCAGGAGTTTGTTTTGCCTAGCATTGGGCATCTGATGCCTGTGTTTGGATGGCTGATTTTAGAAGCAGGGCTCTGAGGGCCTCTTTCATGCAGCAGGAGGGAACTGGCACCACCAACAGGTAACTCAGCACAAGTGGCTGTTTGTCTGTACAGAAGACTAGTGTCACTGTCTTCAGAGCCAGATGCTTCTAAATCCAGCTCCCAATTACAGCTGAATTAGGCCATGTCACTATCTTAAATATCACAGCACACCTTTGTGCAATGCTGGCCACTATGACTGCAGCAGAAAAGCGCTTAACCACAAGCAAGTGGGACATGCAGTTAAGAGAGGACAGAGCACAGGAAACCCTTGCATGAGGGCAGGAGCTGAGAGACCTAGTTTATGTCAGTGACTGTCTTGCAGCTCCCATTACAGACTCAGAAGGGGAGACACCGTAACAGAACCACAAAGCAGAAACCAGGCCCCACAGGTTTCCTCCATCTCCTTCAGCAGGAGGCAGAAGCCAGCAAGTGGTATCCAAATATCACCTTAATTCAGCACTTGGGAAGCACAGGCACATTTAGGCCGGGCAGGAGGGAAACAGATCGCCAGCCACAGAATCCTGCAGTTGCAGAGCTGAAGTGGCATAATAGGCACAAAACCCCCCATGTTCATCCCAGTTGCTGTTCTGTCCATGTGCAACACTGAAACAAAAGTTAATCCCTCTGAAAAAGATTAGTGAAAGTGGAGGACAAAAGCAGCAGCTTTTGTTGCTGAAATTTTGAACAAGACAGCAGGACGTGGAGCTATCCTGCAGCTGGGATGCACTGGCTGGACAAGGCAAGTGCATGTACACAGCAATGCTCTCTAATGGGAAGAGCCTGTCTCTCAAACAGTTTTGTCAAAACAAAGCCTCTAGAGTAAGCCAGTGGAAAATAACAGTTCTAGCCTAGATGCAATTCTTAACCACTTGTTTCACTTTACACTGGTAACATTCTTTTCCTCTCTCTAGGAAGAGGGCGTGTGCCCTGCATCAGTTCCTTGCACACACGCCTCTGTCATAAAATTTTCAGGAGCAGACTTTCTGTCTCCCCAACAAAGTAGCTCTTTACAGCTATGCATGGGACACAGCACCACAAAAATTCAGCAAAACAACTTGCAGTTTATAAGTACCACCTTTTTTGGCTAAGACATTAATAGCCTACAAAAGAAACCTATTAAAGAAACAGCTGATTAGATTTTCACATAAACACAGAGCAAAAAAGTGTGCAAATCCTCTCTCAAATTTCCAGAGATTCTAGGTCACATCCTTTCATTGTATGTTCCAAAAAACCCAAGCTGCCAAGATTAAAGTCTGTAGCTCACCTTACCCAAGCAGTCTTTACCCTTACAATAAGGCAATCCTGTGGTTCATCAGAACTGCTGCATTCAGATGTTGAGTGCACCAGAGAAAATCTTGCTGCAGCTCCAATGGAACCAGCTATAGTTTTAACAAGTGAGTGACACACGCTTGACACAATGCAGCACTGTGATGTTGATGGTGAATTCAAGCCACCATGAAATGCTTTTACCTGCTGGGCTTTCAGCATCATGGAATGATAGAATGCTTTGGGTTCAAAGGGACCTTAAAGATCACCTAGTTCCTAACCCCTGCCATGGGCAAGGACACCTTCCATTACACCAGGCTGCTCAGAGTCCCATTCAACCTGGCCTTGAACACTGCCAGGGCAGCTACATCTTCTCTGGGCAGCCTATGCCAGTGCCTCACCACCCTCACAGTGAAGAATTTCTTCATTATACCTAACCTAAATCTACCCTCTTTTATCTGAAAATGGTTCCCTCTTATTCTATCACTATCTGTCCTAAAAGTCACTCTCCCTCTTTTAAAAAGTCCCCTTAAAGTACTGCAAGGCTGTGTTGAGGTCTCCCCAGACCTCGTGTTATGTGTCATGTCATTCACCCTCACTGCTGTTATGCTACTGTGCAAAAAACCTCAGTGGACAGTCACAGGGACAAGACTACATCTAACCCTGGAAGCAGTCTGCTCCTCTGGCAGCAGAACAGCAGCATTGCTCAGTGGAAAAGAAAGGAAGAGGAAAACAAATAGAAATAATGCTTTTCAAACTGTTTCTATTTCTCCTTTAGTAACAGGAAGGAAATTAGCAGGAAGTGTGTTGTGTCAAATTTGGCAAAGGAGGTGAAAAATGGAATCCTGACAGGACCTTATTTGCCAGCATCTCTGAAGAGAGCCTAGACATCCCATGAAAACTGGTTCAGACACCTGTTTCTTCTCATTCTGTAGAGAGACTGCCAGGCCACCCACACTCCCTCAATGCCACATACTTTAAGCAATGCAAGGTTGTCCTGCACTTGCATTAAGCTGAGCCAGGAACCCTTAAGACATTGACAAGGAAGTGTTTTCTAGTGTCCCTTTGTGAGCCCTTCAAACACTGACATACCTGTCCAAGTAGTTGACAATGTTGGAGTTTTTGTTTTCCCTCATTACAAGGATCTCATTAATAATCAGTTCTTTTTTGGGCTGCTGCTGCAAATTCATCTGTTTGATTGCAACCTGCAGTGAAAAGAGATCAAGTAAAGCATTATTGCAGGAGTCCCTCAAAAACCTGCCAGTACCAGTCAATTTAGTCCCACATTCACATGAGGGAGGAAAGAACACCTTTTCATCATGAGGTCACTTTTTCATCATTAGCTACTGAATTACCATTCCATAACTCTGCAAGTTCCTGCAGCCAGTCCATTTCCACACATGCTAGATGATGCTTAATGAAAAAAAGAATGAGGGGAATTGACATTTTCATATTGGATCCTAATGTCACAGTTGGATAGCCATCTCCATCTACAGTTTCTAGGTAACAAGGAAGATATCCCCCTACTCTGGTACAGATGGGTAAGTCAAAAACTTTTTATTTCTGAAAGGATTCTTATTAATTTTATTTTTAATTGGACATTTCCAAAAATTTTTTGGTGTTTTTTTCCCTGCTCCCATGCAAATTTCAGCTTCTAGAAATCTAAAGTAGTGTGGGTAAATAACGCAACCATGCTTAGTACTTCAAGGTAGTAACTCTCTTTCTTTTGTCACAACAAGACCTGAGAGAGAGAAGCATCAGTGTTTAGATAAAAGGCTGAAAATAAATGGAGTCAGCTTTATGTCCAGTCATGCCTGAAGGAATGGATTTGTCAGCTGCAGCCCTTTGGTTTAGTAGCTTTCTTCCTGTTTCAGAATACCTGCTCTGTATGTATGTGTGCAAAGAGCAGGAAGGTTACAACATGTTTTTAACTCTTGTATTCAAGTTTTCATACTACCAGTACTTCATGAGAGCACCTGGCCCTCAGAGGAGCCTTCAAATCAGTAAACCTACTCAGCTTAGCTGGAGGCAGAGATAATTCATAAAGGTTACAACTCAATTGTCTTTGGTACAACGTTTAGGCAAAGGGAATGAAGTGAAACTACGTCTTTACAAAACTGCTACGTGCAGTGAAAGAGGCCTGGGTGAATGGACCAGAGCCAGCAACTACAGTAACTCACAAAAACAAGGATTTAAAAAAACAAGCCACAGAGTGCCAGTATAGATGGATACAATTAGCATTTTGATAGTATAGCAGGGAAGACTACAAAAATCCCAACACATGAGAGGGCAAGAGCAGACAGACATGCTGGCTGTCCACAGTACTCACGAGGGCTGCCAAACAGTACTTAAAGAAGACAAAAACAAAAACTTTATGCTGCTCTTTGTACAAGATCAGAGAGAAGAATGAAAGATGAAGAAGAGAGGAAAGGCATTTTATGAAGATAAAGAATTCCCAGAGTTTCCCTGCACTGAGCTCCTGAGCTCAGTGCTCTTCATAGAAAGGAACAAGCAACTGCATGACAAAGCTACAGTGATCCCAAATGCAGATTTAAAAATTCAGGGCCTGATCACACTAGTTAATAGGAACAATTTCAAAGCATGTTGTAATGCAAGAGTTTAAATTTTCAGATGGGAGTCATCCAAGGGGTTCAGAAAGAAAGCAGAAAACCATCACAGGACTTCCCCCTCTTATAAAATTTTTCATTGCTTCAAAATAAATATAAAAACCCTTCCTTAAAGGCTGCAATTAAATTGCATTAATTCTTCAGGAACTGAAAAAGTAGGTGAAGGAATTTCAACATAAAGCACAATTTTGAAATTTACTGGTGAATAACTCTTACATTGTACAAATGCTAAGTAGACACACATTGTTGTAGAATTCCATATATACATATGGAATAACACAAACTTCCATGTTTTAAAAAATCCTCCATCTAGAAATAAAGGTTTCCACAGATGCTGCATATCCATCACTACTAGTTTATTATGCAGGCAATAAGCATGGCACTTTTTAATATTTGTGAGGAGAAAAAAGAAAAGACAGGCATTCTTTGTCTCACAGTTCAAGGGCAGAAAGTAGGTGGGCAAAGGGTTGGACATTAACTATTTCTATGCAAGTAGTATAAGTATAGGAAACAAAGGAGCAGAAGGCAAATAAAAGAATTTGTATGGAGACAGGCAGCAGTCTTGGGAAAGAAGAGAGAAACTTTTACTGAAGAACTGCCCAGTCCAAACATTTGCTTCTAGCCTTTGCAATCACAGAAAGAATCTTTACAAATATGAAATGATTCAGGAATCAAAACTTGTGAAGTCATTTTTTTCCAGTTCTCTGCTCAGACCACTCAACTATGTCTCATTAGTAAGTAAATAAAGACCTCATTAAAAATAAGATGTCATGAATCCCTGAAAGACAGTCTTTATTTTGTAGCATCAACTTGAACTTTTGGGACACAATCCAAAATCCACTGCTGTGGTACTCTGGCAGCACTTACCTCCTGTCCTGTAGCTACATCTATTGCTGTGTAAACTGTACCTGAGGCTCTAAACAAAACAGAGAAAAGAAAAAAAAAGTCATATATTAGTGTCTCAAAGTAAAAGTGAGAGCTTAACACATGCCCCTTCCCACTTGTCTCTCTGAAGTGGTCTCAAGCCCATTCCTTTACATGCAATAATTTCAGTGGTAAATATCATCTGAAATATTTCTGAGACAAGGCTGTTGTTGGGGCAGAAGCCAGAGGATTTATGGGGAGAAAAGCTCCTAATAAGGGACACTATGGTCATCCAAACTCTTGCTGCTAAACCAGCAAACTGTGAGGACTGTGAGTTTATTCCATTTCAAGTGGCATGACCCCACTACCCTGGCTTGCAGAACACCCAACATGATAACAGAGCAACAGGATCAGTAAAGTAAACAAATGGGGCATTTGTGGTGAGGAAAACAGGAGTTTGAGCCTCAGCACATGGACCTGACTGCAGATCTGTGTTTTGCCTCAGTACAGTCTCTCCTACAACCTCTACTTTCCCCCTACCTTGCTTAGAGGGGCACAGCACATGCCTTGAGAAGAGCTAATTCAGAAGCACATCTGTAAATTGAAGATGCAGCTCTTTCCCTGCTTGTAGCTGTATTTATCAACCTGATCATCTAATGGCAGAATTTCTTATATTACAACACAATTGCACAAAAACCCA